>BGPR01019930.1:16528-28514 GCA_013235015.1 Araneus ventricosus
TCATTGCTTCGTTCGGTGCCACGTATTGCTGTCATGAAGCATTTTTTGTATCATTTATTAAGTTTAGCATAAATGGCATTAAAAAAATACAAATATACTGATTCAATTATTATTTTTGAAAGTATTCGTTTGTCGTCGCTGATCAGTTCCTTGTAGAGAGTCGCGCTTTCAAAATTAACTTTTGATTTGATTTGACTTGTTTTCATATTGTAAAAGATGCGAATTCTCTAATAGATTTTCACTCATCTGATGGGCCAGAGTTTGAAATGTTCTACATTTTGTGTTCTTATTTGATATGGCGAGAAATCAACTAATAGTTGAATTTTAACTTTTGATTCAATTTGAAAGTAGAACTACCTTGTGGTGAACTTGAAGAATTGATAACAAGATTTCATAATATTTATAATAATAAATCATAATCAAAACAAAATTATAAAATAATAAAATAGAAAATTTTTATTAAAACACGCTTTTATTTGCTAAAAAGAAGTAGAATATTACTTTTCTATCAAGGGTAGGGAGTGAAAAAAATTGCTAATATTGTTGAATGCAGCGATTATTCGAAATATTATTTTTTTTAAGTGATAATTTTGATTGAGTTTTAAATTGAACGCATTGTGCAAAAGTAAAGACTTCAGTGAATGAAGAAAATTATTCACTAAGAATCACATAAAGAATGTGGACATATTTAACTGCCGAAAAATTTACAGAAATACAAACGGTTTCTTTTTTCACTTCGTATTAACTCAAAGTATGGATGATGAACTTTAAGTTTATAGGACACTTTACAAATACAAAAGAATATCTTGTTCTGACTTCAAATTAATTAAAATGTAGTATTTTTTGTGTATTAAATATGAAAGTAAAATAGGTTAAGTTGAAACGAGACAGCATGTTTATCGTATTTTCATAATGCATGTATATATCTTATTACTCATACATTATTTATACTATAATAGTTTTTTTGCGTCAATTAAATAATTAAGAATGTTAAATAAAATAAAGTGTATCGTTTTATAATGACTATAATCCATGTATATATATCTTATACTTACATTAGTTTATATACTATATATTTTGCGTCAATTAAATAATTGAAAAATGTTAATAATAAAGATGAGAAAGATGTGCTTATCGAGTCTTTACTAACATAGACTGTATATATTTTTTTCTAATACATTATTTCTACTATATGCATTTTTGTCAATTAACATAATTAAAATGTTAAATAAGATAGAAAGGTGTTTATCGATTTTATAATGCTACATAAACATGTATATTTCTTACTCTATACATTTTTATACGTACAATATTTTTGGTCAATTAAATAATTAAAATTGTTAAATAAAGGCAAAGTGTTTATAAACTTTTTATGATTAAATTATAAATATTATGTACATTATTATATTTTTGATTTAGTAAATACAAATGATAATTGAAAAAATATTTTTCTATATAATCTAATCGCTTAAAACTAATCATGTATTGTGATTGGGGTGGGTGGATGTTGACTTTTGAAATCCTATTTTGCAAAAGCGCACAATTTGCAAATTATATGATAATCACTGAACAGCCTTTTTTTATTCAATTATATTATGGTATTGACAGATGGGGCTGCGGCTTTTATTGCAATTAAATTTTTACGAGTTCTGATTTGGCGCTGGTCAATTATTTCTAGCCTGGGGCGCAAAATTTTTTTAAGACGGCATCTGATGTGATGTTTTTTAGACAATTATACCATAAATGTCTTTATTTCAGGGATGGTTTCCAATAGAAATTCGACAGGATGTTGCGGTATTTATCCTTCTGAAAACACCCAGATTTCATCAGAAATCAATATCAAGACCTTTGTTCGCTCTCTGCTCAACATTTCTGCAGACCATTCTGTTTTAACTAGTAGAGACAGTAAAACTAATTTCAGCTCGCTGATGAAGCAAGAAGAAGAAGAAAGAGCGCTGGTTCGAAATCAGTCAGGAGATTACAATTCCTATGTGAAAGCGGTCGTTTTGCCATTTATTTGTTTGTTTGTTTCTGCCATCCCTCATTATACGGAACGGTAGATGCGCAACAAACTCGGTTATATTCATTCTTCCAATTAGACATTTTAAGATTGGTTAGGTCGGGGTCACCAATGGAGTTGGTGGAATTTTCCACTGACCTCACCCCTCGGCAAATAGGGGAAAGCGTTCTGCCGTTGCCAGCCATTTCAGAATCATTGTTTGTCGTAGCATTAGCGGTCCTTTATCGTAGTCAGTGTCTGAATAGATTGTTTGCCAGACCGCGCCGAACACAGGAAATGGCAGGTTTTTTTATCGACTTGAATAACGCTTAGAGTTGCACAATCAGTCCACTAAGCTAATAAAGCACAAATTTTTTGACAATATTTGGGGATAGTTGAGTAAAATGAAGATATCTGAAAAGTAAGGTTCCACAGTATAGTGTGCTGTGAAGACTCCGATTAACCGTTATCGTCCGACCTAGGACTGTGACTGTAATAGAATCTCTTAATACAATGTACGAGTCGTCAACAGATAGATGAGGACTGGCTCTGTAATTCTGGTATATATTACCGCATCTTCACAAAACTAGTAGCCAAAATTAATAGCTCAAAGGACAGTTTATTCAGATAAAGCGATTAACCGAGTTGATCAACATGGATTAATTAACAGCATATAAAGTTATGGGAAGCTAAATTTCATAACGAGTCGATTCACTTGAAAGAAAAAATTATTGAGCAATAGAGAAAAATTCCGGAATAGCTGTAATGCGAACTAATACTCGGTTAATCAGTTTTTTAATCTAATACTAAAAAAATAATGAAATAATAGCCATGCCTCTTGAAGCATTAATTTTGGCACTAGTTTTTGTGAAGATCGCGTAATATATCCAGATTCTAGAGCTGTCCCATTCATTCATTGACGCTCTACATTAGCACTGAACACTGCTGGATTGGGACGAAAATGAAAAGGAATACAATCCTTTAGAATGTACTAAATACATGTTGCTATTTAGATTTACAAATGTATTATTAAATACAGCAATCAATCTACGAACAACTCTATACTCTAATCAATATAAGCTTCAATATAAGAGTCTCTTCACTATAGATGAGTCCTTCCGCCATCATACATATGATCACGCCATATTTAGTACATCCTTGAGCTCTATACAGTAAAAGCTTGAAAAGGATTTTAAGATGCAATGTTATGCAAAAAGTAATTTTGAACGATGTCTGTTTCTGTATTTGATCTTTTTGGGCGATGCTGGATACAAAAACTGATGGTTTAACTGTGATGAACTTAATCTGAAGTTTTACTGCATTTTGCTTGAAAAGAAATCATTTAGTAGAAAAACACTATTTGTGTTTACACTTTCGCCTTGAAGAGTATATATAACACAGTACGTCGGATTGGATAAGCTTTCGTCGTAAATGAAGAAGAATCGTATATGCATTTTAGAACAGCACTTCTTCGCGTTGACGCGGTGTTATGTGTACTCAACATAATTGAAAAATCGATGGGAACCTTCTTTATCAGCAAATCAATATGTTTGTTGACATCTCACACAGCACAAACATATAAACAAACGCATACACTTGCATCAATGACGTTACATCACTAAGTTCTGAGCTCCAGATTCACGTGTTCAATTCCTTAATATTCTTTTCCGTTTGCTAGGCAACGTTAATAAAGCAATCTATCGTTGCCACTCTTTATAATCTTTAAAGACTGAATTATACCAAACGATATTTTTTAATTAATTTCTTTTCAGCCACGATATTTTAAAATTAATTTGCTTTTATGACAAACGTTTTTTTATCTAATTAATTTCTTTTCTTTCAATCATTTAATAATTCTACAAATAATATTTTTATTCGTTACAAGATATTACAACCGTTGGGTTTTAAATTTGAAGATTTTCGACTGATCGTGATTTAGACCTGGCGGGTGCACTTATTAAATCTAACACATTGGGAAAAAGCTTGAATCAAAACTGAACTATTCGGTCAACAAAGCTACATTGCCTTTTTAATAACTTTCCTATTTCTGAGTTCAACGACACAAAATGTCGAGGAATTCAGGAGGAGTTGACGTTGTTTTCGCGAAGGTTCACTAAGCAACTTGTTGTCAGGGATGGCAAACCTGAAAAATTCGATTTTTGAAGACATATGACCAATAACGATCGATATCACTAGAATGGGAGCTGGGAACAAAGGCATACGAGCACTACAGGTATATAAAAAGAAATATTGAAGAAAATTTGGAAAATCAAAATGCAAAACTAATCGGGCACCAACTTATTTACCAATGAACGTGCCTCACGCATCAAAAGAGCATTAGAAAAAAAAAAACTTACGATATCCTAGTGTAGTGGTAGGGAGAGTAAGAATTGCTAAATTCACCTTTTTGTCAAACAACCCGCATTTTAGGCACAAAATATAAGTTTCTTCTCTCACAGATATATGCGGAAGGTTAAAATTCATTCATCGGACACTTGCTGAGAGCCAAGCTGGCCCTAAGCTAAAAAGTATTGGCCTACGCCCCCCCCCCCGCCCTCCGTTACTCTGAAAGTGGCCCTGCTTACAGATATGACTGAGGGTTAATAATCGACGACGGAAATCTTTTTTTAACGTCACTTTCTGTATTGTCAGGAACATCTAGCCCCCCCGGGCGTAGGCCAATACTTTTACTTTAGGGCCAGCTTCGGCTCTAGGCGGTCCTGGATGAATGAATTTTAACCTTCCGCATATAATCTGTGAGAGGAAGAACTTATATTTTTGTGCCTAAATGCGGGTTTTACCGAAAAAGGTGTGGAATTTCTAGCAACTTCTTACCTCCCTACCACTCACTAGGATATCGTGGGTTTTTTTTTTCTCTAATGCTCTTTTGATGTGCGTGAGGGGCACGTTCATCTGGTAAATAAGTTGCGCCCGATTACGTTTGCATTTTTGATTTTCCAAATTTTTCTCAATATTTCTTTTTATATACCTGTAAAAGTTCGTATGCCTTTGTTCCAGCCCCTATTCAATGATATCGATCGTTATTTCCAATATAGTGTTTCAAAAATGCCGAATTGTTTCAGGCTCTCATCGACAACAATTGCCATTGCTAGGGAACCTTTCGGTAAAACAAACGTCAACTCCCTCCTGAATTCCTCGACATTTTGGTCGTTGAAGTTTCAAGGAAATAGAAAGAAGTTATTTAAAAAGGCAAATATAGCTTTGTTGACCGAATAGTTCAGTTTGATAAGCTTTTTCCTGAACGTGTTAGCATTTAATAGCACCCGGCCGAAGGTTAAAATATGATCAGTGAAAATTTGGTCAAATTTAAAAGCCAATCGGTTGTAATATTCGTAACGAATAAAAATATATATTTGTAGAATTATTCAAATATTTTAAGAAAAGAAATTAATTCGATAAAAAATTTCGTTTGGCCATAAAAGAAATTAATTTTAAAATATCGTTTGGCTGAAAAAAAATTAATTAAAAATATCGTTTGGCATAATTCTTTTCTAAAGATTATAAAAATAGTATGGCAACGATATATTTGTCTTTTGCTAACGTTGCCTAGCAACGGAAAAGAATATTGATGAATTGACTTGATGAATTCTACTAAATACTACTATTTTTCTGCTAAAATGCAGTAACACTTCGATTAACCATCAGTTTTTGTAGTCCGCATCGCCCAAAAAGTACCAACACAGAAACAGACATCGTTAAAATTACTTTTTGCATAACATTACATCCTAAAATCCTTTCATACTTGACTGTATAGAACTCGAAGTGACTGTACTGTATGATGGCGGAAGCGACTCATCGTAGTGAAGTGACTCTTGTATTGAAGTTTATATTGATTGGAGTATAGATTGTTAACTGCAGATTGCTTGTTGTATTTAATAATACATTTGTAAAATTAAATACATAATGTATTTATTGCTCACTCTTAAAGGATTGTATTTTCATTTTCGTCCCAATCCAGCAGTGTTATCATGTTAATGTACAGTCGTCAACGAAATGAATGGGATAGCTCTGTAATTCTGGTACATATTATCGCATCTTCACAAAACTAGTGCCAATGCTAATGTCTCAAGAGAACAGGTTTATTCAGATAAAAAAACTAATTAACCGAGTTAATTAACAGCTATCTCGGAATTTTCCTACTACGACTAACAATTTTTTTCGCCGATTCGACTCCCCGTTATGAAATTAGCCTCTCCATAAATTTGTATATAGCTGTTAATTAACTATGTTAATTAACTCGGTTAATCAGGTTTTTTTATCTGAATAAACCTGTCCTCTTGAGCCATTAATTTTGGCACTAGTTTTGTGAAGATGCGGTAATATATACCAGAGTTACAGAGCTGTCCCATTCATTTCGTTGACGACTGTACATATGTATTAAGAGACTTCTGTTAGCAGTCACAGTCCTAGTCCGGACGATAACGGTTAATCGGAATTTCACAGTACACATAATTTCTGTGAACCTTACTTTTCAGATATCTCCTATTTTACTCAACTATCCCCAAATATTGTCAAAAATTTGCGCTTATTAGCTTAGTGGGCTGATTGTGCAACTCTAAGCGTTATTCAGTCGATAAAAAAAAACCCTCCGCATTTCCTGTGTCGGCGCGGTCTGGCAAACACAATTCATTAAGACACTGACCACGATAAAGGACCGCTAATACCACGACAAACAATGATTCTGAAATCGGCTGGCAACGGCAGAACGTGCTTCCCCTATTTGCCGAGGGGTGGTCACGTGGAAAAATTCCACCAACTCCGATTGGTGGACCCCCGACCTAATCCACTTAAAATGTCTAATTGGAAGAATGAATATAACTGAGTTTGTTGCCTTGACTACCGTTTGGGGCAATTAATGAGCGCAGGAAGGGAGAAACAAACAAACAAATAAATGGCAAAAACGACGCGCTTTCCACCAGGAATCTCTGTCTCCGACTGATTTCGAACGCTAGACGCTCTTCTTCTTCTTTGCTTGCCATCATGAGCGATTAGTTTTTTGTTTTCTGCTCAGTTATAAAGAATCGTCTGCAGAAATGTTGAGCAGAGAGCGAATCAAAGGCTCCGATATTAGTTTCTGACGAAACTGGTGTTTTCAGAAGGATAAATCCACTGCAATCTCTGGTCGAATTTTTGCTATTGGAAACCAATTCCGAAATAAACATTTTGGCGTATAGTTGTTGTCGTAAAACATCACCAGAGCCGTCTTAAAAAATTTCAGTGCTCTAGGCTGGAATAATTGTGCGCTCTATCAGAACCATAACAACGAATTTCAGTGCCTATGGCCCGTACATGTCTAATAATATAATTGAATAAAAAAAAGCGCTTGTTCTGTGATTAATGCCATATAATTTTTCAAATTGGTGTCTTTTCAAAATTGGATTTAGCACGTCAACATCCGCCCCCCCTCGATCACAAACATGATTAGTTTTAACGATTAGATTATATAAAAAATATTTTTCAAATCTCATTTGTATATTTACTAAATTCAAAAATATAATAATGTACATAATATTTAAATTAATGCAATAAAAAGTTTATAAACACTTTCTATTTTATTTAACAATTTTAATTATTTAATTGACGCAAAAATATTGTACCAGGTATATAATGTATAGTATAAGATATATACATGTTTATGTAGCATTATAAAATCGATAAACACTTTCGATTTTATTTAACATTTTTAATTATTTAATTGACACAAAAATATAATAGTATAAATAATGTATAGTATAAGATATATACATGTTTATGTAGCATTATAAAATTGATAAACACTTTCTATCTTATTTAACATTTTTCAATTATTTAATTGACGCAAAATAGTATAGTATAAATAATGTATAGCATAAGATAAACATGCTTATGTAGCATTATAAAATATATGGCTGTATAGTTACAAACCCTAAAAATGTTTTTACTTTAAACATAGTTAAAATTATAATAAAGGTTTTCTGTTTCAAAATTGAAATAAAATTGGTGTAGTAACTTTTAGGCGCCTTTGCATCAATCGCGCTATAGCCCAATTAAACAAATGGATAAAACAGCCCTGAATATCACGGAAAAAATTCAAATGCTATATCTGAAAATTAATTATTACAGTATAAGTAGTCTGCTGTACAATGGATTGCAATTTCCTTAATTTTATATATTGAACTAGCAGAAATTCTCTTCGGTTGTAAACAGTGAACCCGAAATCCATAGAATTAAACAGTGGGGCAAGGCTCATTCGAACGTTTTTATTTCGATTTCGTCGGCAATTCAAATTTTTCTCTGGTTCCTGGAATTTCCTATAAATATAATGTTTAAATATCATCTACATTTTAATTAATTTGAAGTCAGAACAAGATATTCTTTGTATTTCTGTAAAGTGTCCTATAAACATAAAGTTCATCATCCGTATTTGAGTTAATACGAAGTGAAAAAAAGAAACTGTTTGTATTTCTGTAAATTTTTCGGCAGTTAAATATGTCCACATCTTATGTGATTCTTAGTGAATAATTTTCTTCATTCACTCGAAGTCTTTACTTTTGTACAATGCGTTCAATTTAAAACTCAATCAAAATTATCACTTAAAAAAAATAATATTTCGAATAATCGCTGTATTCAACAATATTAAGTAATTTTTTTTCACTCCCAAATTTTTGATAGGAAAAATAATATTCTACTTTTTAATCAGCAAATAAAAGCGTGTTTTAATAAAATTTTCTATTTTTATTATTTTATAATTTTTGATTTTTGATTATGATTTATTATTATAAATATTATGAAATCTTGTTATCAATTCTTCTCAAGTTCACCACAAGGTAGTTCTACTTTCAAATTGAATCAAAAGTTGAATAAATTCAACTATTAGTTGATGATTTCTAAAAATATCAAAATAAGAACACAAAATGCAGAAAATTTCAAAACTCTGGCCCATCAGATGCGAGTGAAAAATCTATTAGAGAATTCCATCTTTACAAATATGAAACAAGTCAAATCAAATCAAAAGCTAATTTGAAAGCGCGACTCTCTACAAGGAATCCGATCAGCGATCGTAAAGACAAACGAATACTTTTCAAAAATAATAATTGAATCAGTATATTTGTATTTTTTTTAATGCCATTTATGCTAAATCCTAATAAATGATACAAAAATGTTTCATGACTTAGAATTTTTTGTGTTAAACTTGATCTTTTTTCTAAACAATCTGTATCAAAAACAAATTATAAGAACTAGCTGATACCGCGCAGAACATCTGCTCTCGGTTATACACATACCATGATTTTCCTGAAGCTTCTGGAACAAAACTGGCGATTCAGCGCTCCAAGAAAATTTGCGAAGGCAAAAAAGGCGCCAAGTTGCGAGCGCATAACAGAAAAGTAGCCAATGAACAATGTTCAGAATAGTAAGTCCATCAGGGGCGACCTTCAGCCGATGGGACCGATTGCTCACAATAGTGCCCCGCGCTAGAATACTATCTACTCTCCACTCAGTTCAGTGGCGTAACTAGGGGGAACTAAGCAGTGTGAGTGCCCTGGGTGCCATAACCAGAGGATGCAGAATTGAATTTAAGAATTTAAAGACATTATTTATCTATTACAAAGCATTGTAGTCGTCATGAAATTCCAACTCAAAATTTTAGACCAATATTTACGTGTTAAATCTCCCCGAGTCTGAAAAGACCATTTTAGGAATAACGTCTGTCTTGTCGGTCCATCTGTAAATACAATAACAGAAACACGCTTATAGCTAAACGGATGAAATTTGGTATGTTGACAGAACGCCAAAATTTTAGGTTTCCAACGAATTTAGACGAAATCCTGAAGCTTGAAAAGACTGCGAATCCTTGCACACGTGGACACAACAGCACAAAAACGCAAAGATCTAGAAGCATTAAATTTAGGATATTGTTTTATCATCAGAATCGCAGATCTGAATCAAATTTCGGATTCAATTCAAAGAAAGGAACACGTTCGAGATGCATAATCTCAATAACCAAGATGTACTTTTTCACTATACTAAGCACAAAGTACGCCATATTGAATTAGTAAACCAGAAAATCTAGGGGAGAACACTTTAGACGTTTTTTCCTTAGTTGTAAATCATTAGATTGTAAATAACTAGAACTGAAACTTATAAAAAGATGTTGATAATTTTTTTTTCCAATCGGGCCCCGCACCTCCTAAGCCCGGTCCTAAGCTTTTAGAGCCAAACCGGCGATCCAGCGCTCCAAGAAAATTTGCCAAGACAAAAAAAAAGGCGCCAAGTGGTGTGCGTATAAGAGAAAAGTAGCCAAAGTACAATGTTCACAATAGTAATCTCCATAATGTTCATCTCAATTTGTGTAGTGGCACGATTTAATCTTCGCTGACTTAAACTATTTTGACGCTGATCTAAACGTTCTCTGGCGCGCCTAAGCCCATCTGCTTCATTTCTAAATGATATCTTTTGAATCATTTCGTACAAAGTTTCGTTATATTGTAATGTGAATTCTTCATCTTAAACTCATTTTTTTTTCGAGAAAAATTTATTTTACACCAGAACGAATATAGTAATAGGCTATGACTATGAAGTTATGCCTATTGATTGATTATATGGGTTTTAGGGGATATTCAGCAACAAGAACTGTTACCCCCTATTCATTCGAGAACTCTTTTCAATCCGCTTTAAAAAAACAAAGGAAAATTGCCATCAAAAGATGGACGAAACTATTGCCGATATGATTCGGTCAAGTCAAAAAAAAAATGGCGCCCTACTAGGTAAGGCCTCCATCTTCTTTTTCCAAGTTAGGCCGAACATGGCTACCAATTTTGTTTTGTAAACAAACCGATCGTTGGTATCGGTAAAAGTGAAATCATTCTCTTTTCTGTTCCCACGTACCTTAGCGTTTTAGATGGTATATCTTTTAGTATATATGAATTACTTTATGTTATGGTTAGGGACTGAAACAAACGTTTTGTAGTATCTCAAATTGCAAGCGATAAGAATTTTGTTTTCAAATCATAAGTTTTTCTTTTTTAATTTGGGCCTTCCTTTGAATCAAAAATATCTACATAACTCCACTGTGGATAGACAATGCATCGATATTTTGGATCATTCCCTTATAAATGAACCATATATCAAATTTCAAGCATATACTTTAAAAAAGAATTTTAGTTATCATGTTTTGAAAACTTGATATCCGTGAAAAACCACATTTCGCTCAGATAATTTTTCTTTTTTTAAAATGTTCAACTATTCAGAATTTTTTCTTCATTTTATACTTGGATTTAATGAATGACGATTATGATCTGCTATTCAATCTATACCGACTTATTTAAACGAGTCTTCTGTCAACTAACTCAAAGATGCATATTAGCTTCATCTAGAGATGTTTTCAGGGATCAATATTACGTCATAAGTAAGATTTATAATCTTTCAATTCCTTTATTGTCAAAAATTGCAGTTTCAATTGAAATTGAAGGCACTGCAAAGACTCAATATTACCGAAATTTGTAACAGTGCCATGAATAACATACAAAAAATATTCCGAGATAATATCTCGCTTATGGCAATTAATGATACACAAGAAAAATGAAAGTTAAGTATTACATGACTCAAATTAAAACAATTACAAATGCTTCCTTAATTTACAGTTTTTATCCCGTGTGTAACTGTTAAGCTCTGCAAAAAAAATCAACCAATTTCCCTTCCGATTATTTTGGAAGTAAAACTGGTTCAGGGAACTTATAAGAACAGGCTTTCCGATAAGAACTTTTTTAAAAAAATTGTTGAAAATGGGATTTCGAATGTAGGCGGGATGCGAAGAAGAGTATCAAATTCGTTTAAAGAATTATATCTGCTTCAACCACTTTTTCTTCTTCCCGGATATTTCGATTTCTCCAGCACAATAATTGTGATTAGTGGCGCTTATTCTTAATTCTGGAAAGGAGATAAAAAAAGGCGCAGCTTCCAGGGAATTTCGGAAGAGAAAGCAAGAAA
>BGPR01019931.1:4999-17146 GCA_013235015.1 Araneus ventricosus
TATATATATATATATATATATATATATATATATATATATATATATAACAAATAAGAAACAAACATAACCGAATTGTGAAAGCAACATTAACAAATTACATTCATTCAGAAAATGCCAAGAAAAAAATCTGCGGAAAGAAAATGCCGAGAGTTCTTCTAGGGAGAAAATAAACAAAAGGGGAAGATAATATAAAACACAAACGCGACGAATGCGCAATTATGCTGCAATTCAAGAAGATTTGTGGAAAATAATGGCAAGTAGAGATGATTAACTGCTCCCTTGTGGGAAGTTATTGTAAATACAGTAATTTTTAAGATGTTTCCAGAATGTTATTGGAATGTATTATAAATACAGTAATTTGTAAGATCTTTCCAGAATGTTATTGGCATGTAAGACCTTTCCAAAACTTACTTAACATCCCAATAATCTTCTGGAAAGATCTTACAAATTACTGTATTTACAATAACTTTATTTTCAATGAGGAAAATATCTTTCAGCAAATTAAAGGCACCTCACTTGGGACCAAATATTCATCTGTACTTGCCAATTTATTTCTACACTTTTTTGAAAGGAATATCACTATTAATTCGAATTCAGCCTTTAGATTGATTGATGACCTTATTATTTTTAACCATAAAGATTTCAATACAATTAATAATAATCTGTATCCAAATGAACTTAAATTAATCCAACGCAAAAGCTATCAAGAACCAGTGATTTTTCTGTACTTAATTATTGATTGCCAAAATATTTTAAAAATAGATATTTATGACAAAAGAAACGAGTTTAAATTCAATGTCAATAGATATATTCTTTGGAACTCAAATATCTCTTCTAAAATTTACAAAAACACTATCATTAATCAACTCATACGAATTAACAAAACATTCAGCGATAAAAATTCAATCAAGAAACAAATTCAGCACCTTATAAATAACCTTAATAGTAATAAAATTCCTACCTCCTTCTACGAACCTTTAATTAATGGCTTTAAGATGTAAGTAAAGGATTGCATATTAGATCTATGCTGGCGCAGTTCTAATACTGTGGTAGGGTCTCTCAAGCCAGACAGGTCTAATGTGAGTACTTCGAAAACGCATCTTTCAGTCTTTTATTAATGGAATTCAAATTCATATATTATTTAACACTTACCGTTTCCACCTTAATTTTTAAATACACTCTTTGGCTAACATTTTCCCTTTTCATTACAGTTTTCTCCTTAATCCTTAATTTTTAAATACATCTTTTTGTTATTTTTTTTTTCCTTTTTTATCATCATATCTTTAATCTTCATCGTTTTCTCAATGTAGATCGCTTTCATCTTTGTTTCCATCGGTATCTTTATCTTAATCGAAACTCCCCCAACCTTAGAAGTTTGGCTCAAAAAAAAGTAACTTGATAAGATTTCGTAAACATCCAGACCCTACATGACGCGTTCAGTTCATTTCTGTGTCACGTCTCCCATTGGCTGCATCCCTCAGCCTTAGGTTGCTAAAATTATTTCTTATATTTGGTATTTCAATCGAATTCTTGGTCTATCATAATGTTCGGGGTGAAGGACAGTGTTTTTAGCTTTATGCTAGCACTGTTCGCAGAAACCATTATGATTTCTCTAATTTTTTAGCGGTTCGTATAGATTTCACTTATTTACCCCTGATGAGCATCTATACGCTTTTTACCGATAAACTACAGTCTTTCCATTTAATTTCAACAATGATTGATTTTCATGGCATTGATATATATATATTATAAATATATATAAAGCAGGATGATTCAAAAAAGGGTGGCCAAACTTCAAGGGTAGGTCAGGCATACGATAAGAATCAAGAATCACATAGGAACATGCCTGGAGACAGCAGATTCCATTTAAAAAAAACAGCGCTGGAAAAAATGCCGATATCTTTCTGAATCTTAACGTTACTGAACTGGAATTTTTTTATAAGTTGCGTTATAAATATGGCTCTGAAGTTATGAAAGAAAAATTAAGCTAACATTAGCGCATGCTCAGTAAAAAATTATTTAATACGAATGATAGTACCTTCTTTACTATTCAACGTATTTACATGGACATTTTAATGCAACGCTTCTCTAACATATTATTACGTACTCTGTAAGCTTCATACAATTACGAAGAAAGCTATGCAAGTCATAAGCAAAACACATGCGGAAAAATTTAAGATATTTAAATAAACCTTTATATCATCCCGAATATTCGTGCTATTTTTTACGAAAATGCATGTAAGTATTGCGTAGATCATACAAAAAAAATTATGAAAGTTGCAAACCATTATCAGCTTTCTGTAAAGCAAGGTGAGCCAAAATCTCTCTTCGACTTCATCAATTTCTGGTCGGCCCTCTGAATGCCCTCGTGACCGAATATTTGATGTAAATTTTGAGTTAAAACCTTTTCTTAATATGATCGAAGTTCAAGGAAATTTCATCCAGTCTTCCGAGTCATATTCGAAAAAATACGAAATTTGATTCTGTATTCCTCACCGAGCCTCCATGTTTGATCAGGCACAAGCGAGTGCATCCAGCTGCTTCACGGAAAGTTGATAATGCGCATTTTTTTGCATATCTCCCGAAAGGCTGGATGAATTTCCCTCGAATTTCGATCATATGATAAAAGGGTCTTAACTCACAATTTGCATCAAAGATTCGGTCGGAAGGCATTCAGGAGACCGATCAGAAATTGATGAACTTGAAGAGGAATTTTGGCTCACTCCGCTTCACAAAAAGCTGATAATGGTTTGTTTTTGTCATCAATTTTTTTGTATTATGTGCGCAATATTTGCATGCATTTTCGTAAAATTAGCACAAATATTCGGGAAAATATAAAGGTTTATTTAAAATATTTTAAATTTTTCCGCATGTTTTTTATTACAACTTGTGGAGTTTTCCTTGGAATTGTATGAAACTTACATAGTACGTGATAATATATTAGAAAAATAGTGCATCAAACTTTCATCTAAATATGTTGAATTTTAAAGGAGATATTAGAATTTGTAGCAAATAATTCTTTACTGCGCATGCTCGAAACGTAGCTTATGTTTTCTTTCTCATCTTCAGAGACATACACATAGCGCAACTTATATAAAATTCCAGTCCAATACCGTTAAGATTCAGAAAGATATAGGCATTTTGTCCAACGCTGTTTATTTTAAATGCCATCTGCTGCCTCCAGATGGCGTTTGCGCACACCTGTTCCTATGCGATTCTGAATGCTTATCGTATGCCTGGCCCATCCTTAAAGTTTTGATATATATATATATATATATTACAAACAATTAAAACTCAAATAACATTTTCAGTATATATACCCATTAAACCAATAATTAAAATTAAATATAAATATAATGTTACCTAATTAATAATCATACAATGAAATACATAAAGATAATTAGATTATAAACTATTACTATGAAAAAGACAACCCAAAATTGGAATTCCAACAATCAAATGCCAGTCGATCATAGGAACCGATTATGTCGCATTAAATTCAATTTTATAGGCGCCTAACCTTCTGCGAAAGCCAATTGTTGAAAAAAAGCAAAAGTATAGGAGTAAATCTCCAAAATATCTCAAGAAAAGAACGAGAAAATAATTATTTGCATACCAATTCAATGTCATAACAATAATGCCAAGAGATCCGAATTGCAGCTCCGCATTTATATTGAAAATGTTATAACTAAATTAGGTTATATATACTATACTATAATATCATTAATAAATTAAACTATAAATTCAATTTTTAAACTCATTATATTAACTTATTTTAGCATGAGAATAAACTTTAAAATATGATGCAATTTTAAAAATAAAAGGATGCAGTTTCCTAAAAATTGTGCAATTTTATAAAATTAGTGGCGCCATCTACCTATGTAGTGATGTACTAATATCTAAGTGAATTCCCTAAATATGAATATTACAAAATAATTAATTCCAAAAGACTATTAATTTAAAGGTGAGAAAAATTTTTTGTTAACATAAGCGAACATGAAAGTAATAGGAAATCCATATCTTAAAGCATTTTCAATAAATTTAAATATACATAAAAGAAACAATCAAATCGGTAGTAAAAGCTACATAAAAAAACAATCACAAACAACAAAACGTAAAAAAGCAATTCAATAAACTGATCGAAAGAAAATGCCGAGAGTCTTAATAAGGATAAAAATTATATGATAATTAAAAAGGGAGGAATAATAGAAAATAATATAAAACACAAACGTTACGACTCCTCAATAAATGCTGCAATTCTAGAAGTGTTGTGGAAATATATCAAATTCAAATTTCAATGGGGAGATAAAAGGATGTAAAGTATTTCAGTAAAAAAGAACGGATGCTCATATGGGAAGGCTAAATCCGTTCTAACTATCCATACTAACCATATAATAATTAGAAAAATCTAATTAGCTAATAGAACACAGCCTTTTCACCCCGAGTGTTATTATAGGCAAAAAGCCAAGTCTGAATGACCAAGAATTAAAAATATACATACCGTAAAATGGGAAGATGCAAGTAGAGTGAAAGAAGACACAGAACTGATCGCGTCGTATTGGGGACTGGATGTTTTCAAAGTTTCATATTACGTGATTTCGCGTCTAAGCTTTGAGTTGGGGGGAGGTTCTGTAAAGACTATGATGGAGACAAAGAAAGCGATGAAAAATATATACAAAAAATTAAAAAAGAGTATAGTAAAAAAAAATTAAAAATTAAAAATTATAAAATTCATGGGAAAAGGTATAAATTAAACCATTTTTTTGAGAGCGGAAAGAAGAAATTATTTGAATTTCATTAATAAACGAATAAAGATGTATTTTCGAGGTATTCACAGTAGACCTTAATAGTAATAAAATTCCTAACTCCTTCTACGAACCTTTAATTAATGGCTTGTAAGTAAAGTATTGCATATTAGAGGTATGCTGGCGCAGTTTTAAACTGGTAGGGTCACTCAAGTCAGAAAGGTCTAATGTGATTACCTCGAAAATGCATTTTTCAGTCGTTCATTAATGGAATTCAAATAATTTCTTCTAGCCGATATAAAAATGGCTTAATTTATACCTTTTCCCATTAATTTTATAATTTTTCTTTTTCATTTTTTTTACTATACTCTTCTGAAGCACCCGACAGTGCGTCATTCTCGTGTGTGCAAATGAAAATCAATTGAAACTAAAGTTAATTGTGCATTTCAGGGATGGAACGACGTCAGTTTTCACGGATCTCCACAAATCCCCACTCCCAACATCGACGCCTTGGCTCTGAACGGAATCATCCTGCAGAACTACTACGGGGAATGGCTCTGCACGCCGTCCAGGGCGGCTCTGCTCACTGGGAAATACCCAATGAGGCTAGGTATGACAGACGGCTCGGTTCGTCTTTTGGCACTCCAGTTGGAACCAGGGGTTACAATGCAGGCGAACAAATGTTTTTAATGCCTGTCTGGAAAATGATGGGCACTGTTTTAATTAACTTCGTCTTTTAACAAAACATTTATTTGCGAAACTAAGAACCCTTTGTTTGTTGTGTTAGTTTAGGACTCATGTGCAGCGGCGTAGCGACCTTGGGTCAAGGGGGTATAGTCACATCAGTCACCAGTTTTAGGAGGCGCCATGGGGACAAAACATTAGTTAGTTTATGTCATTTTTTCAGTGAAATATCATGAGGGGACTAAAAAATAATACCATGCCTCGTGCGCCATTTACACTTGCTAACCCACTAATGACGACAGGGGCGAAAATGTCTTATTATGCACCTGGCGCCACTTACTCTCGCTATGCCACTGATTATGTTTCGCCCTTTATCAAGGTTCAAAGTCAGGATGCTGAACCACTAATGACGAGTGGGGCGAAAATATCTTATTACGCACCTGGCGCCACTTACTCTCGCTACGCCACTGATTATGTTTCGCCCTTTATCAAGGTTCAAAGTCAGGATGCTGAACCACTAATGACGACTGGGGCGAAAATATCTTATTACGCACCTGGCGCCACTTACTCTAGCTACGCCACTGATTAGGTTTCGTCCTTTATCAAGGTTGAAAGTCAGGATTCTAAAGCACTAATGACGACTGGGGTGAAAATATCCTATTACGTACCTAGCGCCACTTACTCTCGCTACGCCACTGATTGTGTTTCGTCCTTTATCAAAGTTCAAAGTCAGGATGCTAAATAAATCAACAAAGACGCGTTTCTTTGAATTAACTGACATGACAAGAACTTGATATACTTAGTGATCGTTTCTCTTAACCTGAGTTCAAGGAATTAATTTAATGGACTTTCAGTATGATAAAACTTAGCTTTATTAGAACAATCATTGAAAGTTGTCCTAAAACATACTACTCCGCTCAAAAAGTTCCGCAGCTTTTTAAATATTTTCCAAATGTAAATGAATTATGCGAAATCCTTCAGAGCAAGCGAAGGGTATCATGTGACCGACTAGTTAGAACAGGTTTTATCCCGCTGAAATACGAACAGAGCATGCGCTAAGCTTGTGATCACAGGCATTCAAAACTCTCCTTAGCGAGGATGGCCAGTCATAGGTGTTCCATCATGGTAAGGATCCAGTTAACAGGCCCTCCTGTTTCGAATTATCTGCTAAAACAACACATTCCACGTGCAGATTATTCTCCAGATCTCGCCATATGGGACTTTTACGTCGGATTAACAATTTGCTTAAGGTGCAAGAATTCTCAAGTTCCAAAGAAGTGCAGCGACGAAGGCACTGGAGGAGGTGATAACAGAAGGCTTGCAATATGCATTTACATAAAAGAAGGCTTGCAATATGCATTTATATAAAACTAGGCTTGCAATATACATTTACATAAAAGAAGGCTTGCAATCTGCATTTACATAAAAGAACGCTTGTAATATGCATTTACATAAAATAAGACTTGCAATTTGCATTTACATAAAAGAAGGCTTGCAATCTGCATTTACATAAAAGAACGCTTGCAATCTGCATTTACATCTTTGTGATGACAAAAATTCATGGTTGCACAGGGTAGTTACGTCGAAAGAAATGCCAAATAAACAGTTTCAATCTGTATTCTTTCGTGCTTAATAAAATAAATTTCTGAACGTTTTGAACGTAATAGTATGTCTTACAGAAAAATTGATTCTATTTTAACCCGGATGATGAACATTCACACACGATTAGTAAGCAAACATTTGTTGATAAGCAGAACTTTTTATCTCTGTCCAGAGTGCTAATGTCCCATTTTTGTCTTTTTTGTGCAGGTTTCCCTATAAATAAAATTGTTTACGACAAGTTACTGGTTATCAACAGACAAGAAATAAAATTTTCAATATTATTAAGTTTATTCTTGCCAACAGTCGGATCTTAAAAATCAGATCTGCCAGCTGCTGCTTCCTGTTTCATACTTTCATTGATTACGAAGTTCAGTAACCAATATCCAAGTTTGAATATGGTTTTATAATCATAATAATACTATCATAGTCAAACAATAGACTCTCAAAAAATTATTCCTCTAGACAGAAAGCCTTTCTAGTGATACCATGGAATATTTTGTTATTAGTTAAGTTTTTAAGTTGTTATTTATTATTATTTATTTTATTTTTGTTATTATTTAAGTTTCCTTGCTTCTGTTATATGATTTTATTTCAAGATTTTCCTTTTTTCTTCAGGTTGCTAAATCGCTTAAATTTTTTCTGGTATGCTTCCACTTCATGTCAACCTAAACCGTTTACAAAGAATCATAATGCTTCTAGACACGGAGACATGAAGTGGTTATGTGTATATATATATATATATATATATTTAGTTAAATATTTCAATTAATCAAAACATGTGTTATATTTTCAATATATACAAATATTAAACTAAGAATTAAAATTAAAACCAAATTACCTTATCAATAATCATACAAATGAAATACAAAAGATATTTTGATTAAAGACTATTACACTATGAAAAAAGACTTCCTAGAATTGGAATTCCAACGATCAAATGAATATCAGCCTTGGGAACTGATATGTGTCGCATTAAATCTGGATTTTGTGGCGCCAATCCTCTGCGGAAGCTAATTGTTGGAAAAGCGGAAAAAGGGGAAATTAATATATTCATTATCATATTATATATATATATATATATACATGATAATTAATATATTAATAATGTATATTTTAAGCTGGCATACTTTCTGTAAATTGCGAGATGTAATTGTGAGCGTTACGCACAAAATTCAACGCTTTACACAGCAGATCGTTGAACCTAGGGATACCAAATTTTGCATGTAGTTACCTCTTAGTAGGCGTGCTCACGAAAAAGGAGATTTCCAAAATTTTAAATATTTTAATTAGTTGAAAATTAATTTAAGTTCTGAGATTTATCCCCAATAACACGCTAAAGCATGTTTGATATTACAGGTCTTCAACATCTTGTAATCGGCTCTGGTGAAGCTTCGGGTTTGCCTCTGAATGAAACCACAATGCCTCAGCATTTTAAAAAATTTGGTTATGAAACGCACATGATAGGGAAAGTAAGTTCTTTCATTCACTTTTTTTGTCATAGAATCTACGTTGTGCATAGAGGTTTGCATTGTGTTGAACATCGATTCTTGCCTTCAGCGAACACTTCATATGAATTCCTATAAATTGGCTGGAAAATGTTTGAAAAATGAAAAATCTACCATTAATTGCCTGACGAAGTTTACGTCGATTATTCTGAAGAATCCGAAAAAAATTATTAGTCATTTAAGAAATTTTGGAATTACTAAAATGATTATTCGCCTTTCATTGTCTAATTTTGCCATTTTTGTAGATTCTAATGTCTTATGGAAATTTAATGCTGTTTGCTTAAAGTTAGCAAAATGATTCTCGAAAAATGCCGAGTAAAACGAAATATTCGCTATTCATCCTCCTATTTGGACGCTTGTGTTGATTTTATGAGAAAAGGTGGAGCCAAATTCTATAAATACCAGAGAAATTAGGAAATGATATATAGTTGAACTCCGCTAATCCGAAATTAAGGTTAATCCGAACCTATTTTATTTTCAAAAATTATATGTAATTGCAAAAGATTACCTGAAAATATTAAATATGCATACTAAAAACAAAAAAGTGCTTTTTCAGCATGCATAAATTTGTACACATTGAAGAAACTGATGCAATAATTCAAGGATCACATTTACATTTAATAACAACACAATACATTAACACAATCATACAAATTTACATTAACGATCTTTTGGCGTGAAGAAATTTGTCAGATTTGTCTGACGAAGTGATGTTATTCTCGACGTGGAAGCAATATTATGCCAACGTGTCATAAACATAATGTCTGTTGATGTCGCATTTTCAGTCCGCTCTATATCGCAGCTTCAGAAGGGGAATTATTCCATTATTCTAATGAAAAGGGGAGACATATTCTCTTTCTATTGCTTTTGAATAAAAGAATTCAAGAGATAGTAGTACTGAGTACTTATAACTTACATTTTTTTAGCACACGTCCTTTTCTTTTCTATTTTTTTCGGAATTTCGGGTATCCGAATTTTTTGTAATCCGAACAGGAACCGGTCACAATTAGTTCGGATTAGCGGGGTTCTACTGTATTAAACTTTCTGATCATTGATTTCTAATTCTTTTTACTTTAACCTATTAGAGCCCAGCGTCCTATTTGTAGGACAGTTACATTTCACTTCCACGGCTAAATAAAAAAATACCATTGTTTCTCTTTTGCTTTGTTTATGAACTCAATAGGTATTAACAAAGCCATAAACAGTTTTCAACCGGCATGTACTGTTCAGCAACGGATTCCGAGACTACCACTTTGGCAATGAGTCATATGAGCGCATTTCCGGAGTTCTTTGTTAGATCACGCTCAGTAAAATGTAAATATAACCCTTCCATTCTTCACTTTCCCCCTATTTTGATGAAAATAACTCCGCCCGGCGCATGCGCAAAAGCGCGGAGGATTTCCGAAACCGTGGTTATACTATATCACTAGTCAGCCAGATTTTGACAAAATGTCACCATTTTGAATTTTTTTATTTTCCTTTGATTTTATTTTTGAGCAAAGATTTAGAAAGTGATTTTTGTTTTTGATATTTTACTATATTTTAAAAATCTTTAATATTTTCGTAAAAAGAAAAATTTTAAAAATGATTTTCTACCGATTTTTTTACATTTTTTCTAAACCAAAATAAAAACAATTTCTAATTCAAGTTTGCTTTCCACGGTTAACTTACTCTTCCTGATTTGAACATAATTTATTGCAAATTTATTGATATCTTTGCTTTAAATAAATTTGAGCGTTAATGAGTTAAAGCTCTATTTATATGGGACATACTTCCCCATTTTTCACATTTTTATTGAATTAAATACTGTGAAACCTGTTTATAACGATATTGTAGGGACCTGGAAAAAATATTGTTGTACCCAGATTATCATTATAGACAGTTTGGGCATTTGTGCAGCCAATGTTTATGATGTTGTGCATGTACTAATAAACTAACTAATTTTATTGCGTTTATTCATTCATCTTACAAATACTCGCTGACGTGAAATTGTGTTTAATAAACATTAGATTATTTAAATATTTTTCAAGAACTTCAAAGAGAAAATTTTTCTTAACATTTTTACTATCAATAAAAGTATGCATAATAGGGAGCTGTAAGCATAATTTTATTACTAATATAATAGCCCAGATCTGTGTCTTGGTAACGCTCTGACGTCACCAACAATAAAACTCGCGCCATAGCACTGCTAGACGTTAAACAGCATTATTTCATTCTTAGAGAACCTAAATTTCAGTCATTTTAAATTTAAAAGAGTAATTGTCGTTCTAATTTCAAATTTAATAGCTTTAAAATAGTGAAATCAAATTTTCTATCGATTGATATAAAATTTATCTCGCTATGATCAGTAGTTTCAGAGAAATTTTAAATTATATTAATCCTATATTTCAAATTAATTTCCGTTATTTGATAGAAAGTAGTAAATCACGTCAGTGGTATATCATGCGCGTGATATAGTTTGGATGCCACGATGCATCCGATTATTTATTGCAATCGTGATGATATAATTTGATAATTATATATTTTGGCAACGTTTGACAAGCAGAGAAGTGCTTAGTTTTGATTAGAATTTCCAGAAAGAGTTCCTTTTAAATTTTAACTTTTGACTTACGTTTGACAAGCTGAGAATTTCATGGTTATTGAATTATAATAAAATTGTTAAGCAACGAAAAATACTTCACACGGAATGTTGTTTACCAAGAGGTTTTTTGAGTAAAGAAATATGTAAATAAAAAATATTTACTGTCATGAAACATATGCTTATTTTATTTGTTTTCAATCAATGTTAAACATTTCCCTCGCATATATATATATTTAAACACATCAGATTTGACGAGAAATCTCTCGAATGAAAAGGCAATTTGCACCCGTCATACCATGACGGGTGATTTTCTAGTTTCATAATAATACCCATGGTTTGAATAATGTTTTCAAATGCTTTACGCCGCGTCATTATAGGTTCAAAGCTTTAACACATTAAAAACGAACTTCAAGGAACAAGTCGTCAGTCTGAAGTACTAACACCTCAGTCGTCAGTCTGAAGTATTAACACCTCAGTCGTCAGTCTGAAGTACTAACTGCAATTGTACAGGTTAGGGCCCTGTCGGAGTCAGAGCTAACATCTGTGAAATTCAAATCATTCACCCCGTACGCCTAGATCTCTTTGCTGCAATAGGGTCCGGTTTCGGACCTCCTCCCCCTATTCTTCTATTATCTCACATTCTGGACCATCGGGTGCCATTTTCCAAGGAGAAAAAATTGGTATTGTACTGTACGAGCTTTCTAAAGAGGTAAAATTATCGTTATAGACAAGTGCATTTAAAAAGAGATTATCGCTGTAGGCAAGCTCAAAATGCATTGAGTGCATAGGATATAATAGAAAATATAGTTATAACCAGGTTTATCGTTATATATAGCAACTTCATGCAGAGATGTCACTGTATACGGAAATCAAACACCGAGTGTCGCGATCATTCCTAAAACAACCTTGGCAATAGTACGGAAAAAAAGTACGGATGCTTCATCAGGGAAGGTGAAATCCATACTATCCTTATTATAAATATCCCAACACTTTCTGTAAGGCCTTCATAGGGGTGAAGGCAGTGTTTTTT
>BGPR01019932.1:0-28509 GCA_013235015.1 Araneus ventricosus
AAGATGATCTCGCGGTCTGTTCATATTTCTCGTCTATTCAAACTTTTCATTTTTTATAAAAAAATTTTTTTAAAGTACCGATTTCAAGGTCCTTATAAATTCTAAAAACTCTCTTGTTTTGCCCTAATTTTTATCGACTAATTCGTTTCCCTTAATATCAGAAATGCAATGAATGAATAAAATAATAAAGAAAAATATAATAATAATCGCGCTTTGATACAAATTGTCTGCTCTTTTGGGGTTTTTTTGTTGATTATTTTCCCGATTTTTATAAATCCCTAAAACATTTGTGCTTTATCCCTACTTTTTTAAGCTGAATTCCTATCTCCATAAAATTGCCATCAATAAATTAGATAAAGATGATCTCGCCCTCTGTTCATATTTATCGTCTATTCAAACTTTTTATTTTTTATAAAAAATTTTTTAAAAAGTGCCGATTTCAAGGTCCTTATAAATTCTGAAAACTCTCCCGTTTTGCCCTAATTTTTATCGACTAATTTTTCCACTTAATATCTGAAATGCGATAAATTAATAAGACTCTTTTGTTTGTTTGTTGATTATTTTCCCCATATTTTTAAATCCCTAAAACATTTCTATCTTATCCCTACTTTTTTAAAACTAAATTTTTATCCCCACCGAATTTCCCGATTATGAAACCATCTTTAAAAGAAAACTAAAGCTCTCCTAAGCGGGTCTGTAGGACATAGCACCCGTCAGCAGTCGTAGATGTATTTTCGTCCCGATTTCTCATTTTGCAGCCCAAAAAAGCGGCGTAGATAACGAGGCGCCTGGCTTTCAACGCTGGACCAGGTGTGGCTGAAAAGCTATATAAAAGCTATCGAAATGTAGCTTTTCTTAATGGCCAGAGAGAGGTAGGAAGAAATGTTTGGTTGCCATGGCAGCCGCCGCGACGCCGCTGCCATTCGCGTGAGACAGGCTCGTTTACCTCGTTTGCAGAGATCACGCTAGCAGGAAAAAAGACTCGTGACGTCGCGGCGACTCTCTCACGTTTTAGAATTACAACGTGGCGATCGTGAGAGGACAGTGCAGATAAATTAACGGATTTTCACTCGTCTGTAATGAGTCATCTCGAAATTGTACGACTCGGAATATGTTGTTTTGTTACTAAAAACAGCCATCAACTTTTTTGTCTCCCTCCCCCTCTTAGGTTGACTAAGACAACATACTTATTGGTGGCCTGTGCACACACTTTCAATGTTTACGAAAGAGGCTGTTGTAATGAACGATTTGGTATAGACATAATATTTAGACTTTAATATAGAATTTAATGACCAGGTAATGACTTCGGGAAAAGGGCGTAGACGCAGATGTCATTAGTATCAGGGTAAACTCATAGGAGACGCTGTTAATACATTGATGCGTCATAAACTAGGGGGAATATTATATTAACGCCTATCATACGTTAGTAATATATAACATGCCATCAGGTAATTAATGATTCAGAGTAATTCAATGAGTTAATGGAATAACTATTTAATCAACTACATGCTGTAACTGTAGGTCGATAATGGAGTCAGTTCATGCAACGTCACAATCATGTGACAAATGTATCTGCGCATGCTATTTAGCATCTAACTGCACGTTTTCTTATGCTATGCTGCGACCAGACCTTTGCAGCTTTGAGTTAATTTAATAATAATAAATAAAATGTGTTCTGCATAAGTAATTTCAGTGAAAACTTAGAAAACCTCTGGTTTTTGAACCCTAAAAGGAAGCATGCCTCAAAGCGCCTTCGGAAAGGTAACTTGGTCATCATTGCAAATCGCTTTTCAGAAAATGTTTACCCCTTTGCGGACAGATAACTTTTTAGAACACTCGATCAGGTTGGCGCACTTTATGCACCCTCTCGTTTTTTCCAACTCTACGCTTATTCAATTATATACATCTTTATTTTTTATTGTATAATAAGATTAGAGGTTGAATGGATGGATGATACAAACATTTGTGTTCAAGTTTGAGTCGCTATAGTCTTCGTGAACTGGATTGTCCTCCACATCAGTCTCAGAATCAGTTTCTTGGTCACGGTACTCAGTCACTTCTCCATCGAGATACAATACATCAGATTCGTCCTCAGCTGGTATTTAGTTGCTTAATAATTCTTCGAAAACAGCCGAATATTGCTCTGTAGGTATAATGCCGCGCCGTTTCGTGACAGCCGGGTCGCATATTTACAAACCCTACCCTGATACACCAAAGGCAGAAAATCGGACAATGTTATTGGCTCGCTTAGCCGAGAGCCGATGACGTGATTCTTTGCTCTCGAACTTAGGGTACGAAAATCATAACAAAACAAGAGCAGTCCTCTTTTACAAATGATATATTTACTGAATGACTTCGGATACAAATTTAAGCAGTATCCTAACATATATCTTTGCCTCGCATTTGTTGTTTGCTCGCTAACGAAACAAAACTTACCAGTAAATAAATCTTTTTTCTGTTGGACATGATTTTCTGCCGTTCCATTTGGTATTTGTACGAATTAGTATTTGTCGAATAAACTCTACACAAGCGAATTTGCTCAGCCAAATCCGAGTTATTTGTGAGTAAAAATGAAAAAGAATAATCGCTCGACTAAATAAAATTGCGACTTAGGTTCGTATCGCAGATCGGAATTCGAGAAGTCCAAGCAACGGAAACCTAAACTAATTCAAAGATCACATTCAGTAACTTGTTTTGTTATGATTTCTGTGCGCTAAGTGCGAGAGCAAAGAATCACGTCACCGGCTCTCGGCGAAGCGAGCTAATGATATTATCCAATTTCCTGCCTTTGGTGTATCAGGGTAGGGTTTGTAAATATGCAGCCGGGTTGGGTTATGGAGAGCGTGTCATGCACTTTCAAGCGCGATCAGACCGAGCTGACTGATTCATTGTCAGTGGAAACTATCGGAGCAAATAGGAGGAATGCTAATACCATGTTAGAGGGGTAGCGAGCTCTCCACCTTCCATAGTTTTTATTCAGCTTATGGTAAATACCCACTGGTGCACTCTATACGCCGTGCCTGTCCGCAAAGGGTAAAATAAGTTGGGAATACTTCGTAGTCAGCATCTCAATCCCTAGTGAATAATGGCTCTCTTTTGAATTTCAGGACTTTATTTTCATCCTGGTAGTTTCATAGCCAAATACATTCATAACTTAAGTTCACATAATATATTTTAATCAATAAAAATGCATAAAACACAAAATTGAAATTATTGATAATTTTAAAACTTAACTATAATCGATATGCATTTTAATTTGTTACATTAAGTTGCATTTTGATATTACAATAAAACTTCGATTAACCGTCACCGTCCGAACCAGGGTTGTGACGGATAACCGAATAGACGAATAACAGAACTCTCTTAATACACATGTATAGTAACGTGATTTCACTGCTGGCTTTGGATGAAAATGAAAATAACATCCTTTAAGAGTGAATAATACGTACATATTGTATTTAATACACGTATTAAAATATACGTACATATTGTATTTAATATACGTATTAAAGTATACGTACATATTGTATTTAATATACGTATTAAAGTATACGTACATATTGCATTTAATATACGTATTAAAGTATACGTACATATTGTATTTAATTTTACAAAACGTTCAACATAAACTTCTATATAAGAGTAATAATGTGCAGAAATGTATTGTAATATTATAAACCTACGTTTTTAGATGATGACGGATAATAGAAACTGGCGGTTAAACGAGTGACGGTTAATCGAAGTTTTACTGTACTTTAGAACTCTTGGGCATGGACCTCCTCAATTTGGTCCTTCCCCAAACGAGAAGAATAGCACCTTATTCTCTAAACTTCTACACTACAAAAATGTGAAACGTTTGCTCCTTTAAATCAGATTCGAAGAACATCAGGCCCACATATACAACCGATTTTCGATCCGTCAGGTCTTGAACCAACGAACCTCTGATCCTCTAGCCAAATCAATAAGCCTCTTTTACCCCGGATAAATTTACTCAACTCATAGCAACTCGATACTTATCGTTCAATATTCAGAAAAAAAAGTATCGTTGCCTTTTCTTCTTCCTTCTATTTTTTGTTACTTTTGCTGTTAGAGTTGCTTTGTAAGGAGTAGATCCGCAATTCGTAATAATCCAACTAAACCGCAGAAGATTCTTGGAAATCAATCACATGAACCTATGTAATTTTTCTAGATCTTGACGTAAATGTTGTCTGTGGTTCAGCCACAGACAGGTTGTATTATCTAAAAATATACGCAGGCTGATGGAACCCAGAAGAATTGTTTCTTTTTTTAGAGCACATTTTTGGGAATACAAGTGTCCTTACTTTCTGACAACGTAAAGGTGGAGATAATTACTATACGTTTTGCTTCATGAATATAATCCCACCATTTCGCTAATATTCGGATAAAAAGGAATTATTGTGTGGAACAAGGTGCTTCAGCTGTGGACATTATATTTCTCTGTTATCACTGTCAGTTTTGTGAAGAATGACTAATAAATGAGAACCAGAGGCAATATAATATACTAGAAGATTTGTGCCCGTCTAAGATAGGCTTTTAGCTTGCCAACAAATCTCAGATCTGATTGTCACAGATTTATTATTGAAAGATGTATGCACATTGACAGTGTGCTTAAGAAACATAAAAAACAGAAATCATGAATCAATTGACACTGACTTTCGTTTTGCAAAATATATTAATATTCAATTCAAAAATGAAGTACGAAAAAGAAAGAACCTTTTTAACGAAAACGAAAGTAAAGATCTCCGAGAAATGGAAAAATAAATTAATTCTAGTATAACTTCTATTTGATATTAACGGAGTACCGCGTCAATGAATCAACATATAATTAAAAAAGAAAGGAAACTGCTGTCTGAATCTCTTTGGCACATAGCCAAATTCCTGAGCGTTACCGAAATTTGAGGTCAATCTAATATGGATGATTTTTTCCAAAAGTTTTTCTTTTTTTACATAATTTTTTTAAAGTTTTATGCGTTTCTAAACTGAAACAAAAAATATTTTTCACTATATATTTTTTCCCTACATGCCTTGACTAAATCTATCTAAAATCTACAATATAATTTTGTCGATAATATGATGTAATTTGTAGAAATTTTTAATTTTCATTTGGTATATAATAAAAAGGTCTCACAAATATGACGCATATTTTTTACATTTCAAAAATATTGCATTATTTCACAATCATACACTTATTTAAATAAATCATTTGTATTTTAAATATTCCATTTCCTGCGTGAAAATACAATAGTTTAATAACTATTGTATTTTGCTTTTTCCTGGAAGTGAAAGGCTTGTATCAAGATATGAGTATCAATTCTGGATACCTTTCTTATAATTGACAGCCGAAAATTAAACTTCAAAAATAAGATTTTAACCCCACTGAAATATTTCAAATGTGCCTGATTTAAGTAATGCAAATTCCAGTATACCAGAAGGCATTCCTATCAAACATTCTAAAGATTTCTTTTGAAATTTAGTTTAAGTTTCTTAATATCCACTACTTCAACACACTTCTACTCTTGGTTTACGTATAATTGATTGAAAAGAATTTTTTTTTAAAACTACTTGTATAATGACAGAATAGTTTTAAAATGTTTGCTTCAAATTTGAAAAATTTATTCTTTTACAAACCTGAGAGAGGAAAACACAGACACAGAAAGCATTCAATATCATATTTTTCATCAACAATTAAAAATAAGTCGGAAATTAATTCAATAAAATTTTAGATTGAATGAATTGACTTTTTATTCATTTTTTCAATCTATGTTCTGTGAATTAATTATTCGAATCCACTGTCAAAAGGTAGGAGAAATAAATTTAGCCCAAATAGCTTTACAGTTTCTTCGAATAAAATGAAATTATAATTTTGCAATTTTAATATACTATTAAAAAAAAGCGTTTCCACTATTGAGTATTCCAAACTTTTATATTCTAAGCATCCGAGAAAGAAAGCGGGAAAAAATCGTTTGCATAGAATTCGTAGACCATTTCCTCTGGTGATCGTTGATTATTTCGCATAAATTCAACACAAGGGGTTGCATATCCGGTTTACTCTGGTTGGTGTTTCGACACTATGCGTCTTTTTATAATGAATCGGGAAGAATTCGGGCAGGAAACAGAAGTTATAATCCCATTTTCATGCTAAGTAATATTTGTGCTTAATGGCTTTCTTTCCCCACATGTTACAAAAAAACTGAACTTTAATGGCGTGTATGCTAATGTTACCAAATAATTGCTTCCTCTGTGAGTTTCGCTCACACCTGGTAGAAATAATAACGCGTTTTATTATACTATTGTCTAGGGAACGGTTGGAGTTTCAGGTGTTGTGAAAGGGTTGTTTGCTGAGTACTAAAGCGAAAAAACAGACGTCATAATTTTGTACACACTTTCACTGCGTCTTCTGGTGTGCAAGTTGCATCTTTTGTTTGGAAATTCGACTTGAGTAGTGAAATGTGTTATTTTCTTTTATTTACATTAGTTACTTAAACTGTGTCTGTGGTTTAGAACGATATTAGGGTTGAACTACAGTGAATGTAGAAAGTATGCCTACAAGAGTGGTTTTGCAAAATCTATTATTTTTGCGTGCTAGTTTTATCGAAACTTCTTCAAAAGGCAATAACCAATAAAACTTTGTTTTCCGAGTACGAGTGCATTCTGAATAAATATTGGAAAAAATTTTTAGTGTACGGAAAGTTGAAAATTGACGATTTCTTGGCGCTTAAAACATATTTGTACAATGAAAGAAATATAGATTTTGTTAGCAGTTTGTGGTATGTTTAATCAATTATTCGTTAATAACTGGCGTCACTTATCTTGAGGTGTATGTACTATGTTCTGGTTTAATTTTAAATATGATAAGCAAAGTTAAATTTTTGGTATGAGCCGTAAAATTAAAGAAGCCAGTTTTTCTGAAAAAGCACTAGCTATAAAGTTTCATTATGAGCATTTTGCGTTTACTTTTTACACCATAAAATGATGGAATGTTTTCGTTTTATAAATTTTATGTATGCAATTACATCATAAAATTTAAATGGAAACAGTGATGTACATACGATTGTACAAATTTAATGATTTATTGTGCAATTTAATTTTATAGACTTTTACTACGAGACTTTCCACGCGCTTTCTATCATAATTTTGAATATTTATAGGCAAAAGTTTTCTTGCCTTAAAAAATTTATTTAAATTTCCTGACTACCTATTTTAAACTAAATTTCATTTTACTTAGCGTTAGTTAATATTTTCTTTTCAATTATTTCCGGATTTGGGGATCGTGACAAAATTATTATGACGAAAATGGAATCATCATAATTTTTACGCCTTCCACCCACACCAGTTTTCGCAAATAGAAACACCTGAACAAACCCTGCCTTATACTATAAGATTTTGATTATTCATTCAAGTAATTGATTATTCAAATACTTAATCATTCTGTGATGATACTTGATGATAACTGTAAGTAAACTGATTGATAGTAAATGTGGGCGTACGATAATTTTGATTTCAATCTGACAGATATGTTTTTAGAAGAGAATAAAATATTTCAGACTTGCTTTATACAAAAAAATATGCACTTAGTTATTACTTGGAAAAAGTCTAAATTTTCAAAATTAAAACACTTTTATGTTCAAGAAAAAGAATTCATAAGTTCCATAAAGTTGCAGTTAAAAATAAGAATGTGTTGTGTGTTGTGTGTGTGTGTGTGTGTGAGAGAGAGAGAGAGAATACTTACTTTAAGTGCCAGTTTTTAATAACCTAATGTAATCAGATAATTTTAATGTCACATTTTTGTAAGTAAAAATAAATGCAAACGAAGGTTTTGGGTTTCATTTAGGAATTAACAACAGTTTTATTTTTTTCACTTCTGGGACAAATTTTGACTGAAAAATATTGCAACACTTTCTGATGACCAGGGCTACTAAAACGTGGAGTCCTTGCAATAAAATGCCATGGTGTCTCTCTAAGAATATTTAAGCACACGTACATTTTAAATTAACAATAATTTTTAAAAAGACTGTTTGCACGGTGTTAATAATTAATAAAATTCATTTTAATTAATAATTTGTGTTAATCAGAATTATTTTACTCGATTAATTTTCATACTACATAATTTAAAGGTGTTATGCTTGTAGTATCTTATATCTATAGACTTCTTCATTGTCAAACCACTGTCAAGAGACTGATGAATAATCAGTGTAATGAACTGGCTTTGCTTATTATTACACTCATCTAATGGAAACTTTATTTATTTCATTTTAAATTCCTGACATTGAGCCTGATTGATGTAAGAGTTCGAACTTTCACTACTGGACTAATTTCAAACAAAATATCATTTTATGTATTAATACCAAAGGGTTAGGTACGGTTTGCAAACAAACTAGAGTAAATGTTCTCCTCGACTTTCTTGTGCTGTATTGAATTTGTCCAGTTTTGTGTTAGGCGTCATACTACAGTAAAGAGACTCGAATTTGCATTTACACGTCTTCCCTTTCGACAACTGCGTCCAAAATTTGATGCAGGGTTACAATTTCGATTTCACGACTACATGCCAAATTTCATTTATCTAGCTAGTTGCATTTTTGAGTCATCGCGTTCACATATCGGTTAAAATCTAGAAGTTGGAATATACTCTTATTAAAACGGAGCCAAGTCGCCAAAGCAAGATGGCTGCTAATGAAGCACAGACGTGCATAATCCGCCATATTGGCGACGAAATGGAGTGTGTTCCAACTTCTAGATACCAATCCACATATCCAACAATACAAAGACCGAAAAACAATTTACCCTTCGACGGATCCAAAATTAAATACTCATCCTACAATTATTACCAATAAAACTATAAAGCAAATTGTATCCATCTACCTCGTGGAGTTTTCGAATTACAGTATTCACATGCATCCGGACAGTCGTCCTTTCTGTCGGCAGATTTCGTCCAAAATTTGAGTGAAATCTATAATTTTGGTGGTACCAAATTTCACCTTTTCATCTCTTCGCAATTTTGAATTTTCGAGTTCACAGACGGACACACTTCCAAAAGAGGTTTTTTTCCTTATTCAGGAAGGCTCAAACGTAGATACTGTTATGAACATGGAATATCGCTTCCCAGCAATGTTAGGAGTCTATTCTGGTACCCCAGGTTGGGTTTGGAGACATCACTTTTCCCGTTGTTAACGTGCGGAAAAAGTGACGTCTCCCAACCCAACCGGGGGTACCAGAATAGACCTGTCTGTCTTATGGTTGGGAAGAGAGTTCTACAGGGTATGTATGGGAATACCGGGAGAATGGAGCCATCGACCCCCGACCTTGGCGACAAACTTGGAGACCATATTGGCGACAAATTTGGCAACGAAATGTGGCATCTCAAAAGTACTGGAATTTTCTTGATATCTCTATTAGAGGCCGAGATCCGGATTTATTCAGATGATTCCATGTGTCGTCACGGCCTGTCGGGGAGACTATAAATAGACCGTGCTCGGATCATAGAGAGTGAGAGTGTTGATCGACTGGGATCGCCCTTGGCGTGCGAACGTCTTTGGAATCTCTTTGGGGCTTTATCCGCTGTGCGAGCTAGTAAGTTGGTAGACGCCGAGCGGTATTGAAAGTGCTGTTGCTGTTCTTATTAGTGAATTTCCGTCTGTTTGTGTTGCTAATTTGTGCAAGTGCTGTCTTTCCCGTTACCTGCCCTTCGTATTTTCCGGAATATTCTAGAATAAAGACTTATTCTCCGTTATCTTGCTTATTGGACTGTTTTCACCGGACGATTTTCGTAACAATATTCATTAAAATCACGAGGTCGAATTTTCTGACGATTACAATACTTTGTCTCTCTATATTTCGTTTGCAAAAAGTAAATGAAATAGAAGGAAGTATTCTTAAAAAGAATTTTTCACCGTTAGAGTCACTGATGGGAGTCTGGTTCGTACAATTTTTACCCCTCTCTTCTGGCGGCACTTGTTGAGAAATTTGAAAGTTACTATTTTTTATTCTGTGACATAGGATTGAGAAACTGAAGTTTTAATGAAGTAAAATTGTTGCATTTCAACCTACCCGAATAAAATCTAATTTTCAATTTTCAGTTCGAGATGTGGCCAGCCATACGGCGGGCGAGGGATAGCAAACCAACTTCTGACTCATCACTTAGTTAATATTGATTCATCATCTGGCGGGATGCATTTTCATGGGAGTTTTGTTCGATTTCTCTCCGAGATATCTCTTCAAATGTACAGTAATCAAAGAGATGAATGTGATAGCGGCATGCTTTAAGTGCAGCACATCCGTGTCCTTATTTTTAAGACCAACTTCGACGACAGCAGAATATTATTTGTTTTACTATCCCTCATTTTTTTAGGATTTTACGTAGAAAAGAACGAAAATGAGTCATCCATAAATTTTAAGACAAAATGAACGCAATTGTCTGACTTCCATAACTCAAAGGCCATGCCGCCGAGAAACACACATTGTACCGCTAGATAAAGTTTTCATCAAAATTGTGAGTTTTGAAATTTACTGCTTTTAATTTTCTCGCAAATAAATTTTACAAAGAGAAAGTTGTGTAATCGTCAGAAAAAAAATTAAAGAATTAATTATAAATTAAATAACTTTTTTAATAATAATAAAAATTAATTATTAAAAGAACTCCGTCTAAAATTTGGAGATACTTATACTACTTTTTAACGTGAAAAAAAGTAATATAAGTGAAGCTCAGAAAAGTAATATAATAAGTACGAACACTTAGCGTGAAGTTTAGTTTCTTTTCTATCCTTTACAAGTGCGTATTATTTCTTTAAGAAGGTTTGTTTTCTTTTGATATGCGAAACCATACACAATAAAACAGAAACTGTTAGAAAAAAATATTTTTATTCACAAATGACTCGCATTGCTTAGCAAATAATAAGAAACGCATATCGCAAACAATTGAGCTATTTATAAAATATTCTCATAAATTCCCTGTTTAATAATTAAGGAATAAAATTTGCGGCAGTCAACAATGTCAGCTGTTATACCAGATTAGTGTAGTGCTTTGATGTTTTTAGTATAACGAGTTTGCGGCGATGTCGGTGAAAGGTACTGGCGACAGAACTAATCGTTTGTGGTTCTGATGATTGCAATTTCAGCTGCCGTCAAACAATGGCGATTCAAACCAGACATTTTTTTCCTTGATTTTTTTACTCGATTTTTCATAAACAAGTACGTCATGCATTTTTTTAACTCATGGAAAAAATATGTTTTACATTATTAAGATCGAACAGCTGAAATTTAACTTTCGATAAAGACTTCGGAATAAATTTCAGTAAAATTTTTCTTATGAAATGAATTTACTACAAGAATTCATTTTAAAAACTTGCAAAGAGAATTACTAAAAAATGTTTCTTCCAATGATTTCAAATAATTTCCCCTGCCCGCAGACGATCTTTTCCCATACTCGTAGAAAGTTATGCAATATGTGCTCAAAACCCTGTTACTTAATTTTTTGATTCTATAGCAGCAATGATATTGCCTTCTTGAAAAATTAGTTGCTTTTTCGTTACAGAAATAAATAATACTCCTTTCAAAAATAAGAATTACATCACATAAATGCCGAAAGCAATTTGAAAGATTCTCGGGGGAACTTTAAAACTGCATAACACAACATGGATTTTTCATATTTTTCATTGCATCCAAACAACAACAATGGGGAAAACCAAACGCGTTTTTAAACTTTTTCCAAGAAAGACTCTAGTATTCGAGTCTGTTCACAAAAAGTAAAGACAGTTTTTTTTTTCCTTCAGTGCCTAAATAATTCATTCACATCTAATTAAGAAAAAAACCTTCTAGTGCTTCGTTTGAATATTCTTTGAAAGTAAAATTCTTCCACTGTTTTTTATTTTTTAGTTATGCTGCGTGTGAAATTTTAAGAGTACTGGAAAAACACTGCTTTCTATAAATTCGTGAGTGCATTTAAAAGCTTACTTTAGCTACATTGTAATTAAAATTAGGATTTACATTGTCTCTAAAATTATGTCTAAAGTACTTTGAAGTGAAAGAAAAATGTTTATAAAATATATCTATATTTTAAAAACACAATAAGGAAATTACACTACATTCAGTATTTCACTGTTTTAGAGTTGATTTAAAATTAGCACAGAGTTGAAGCGTAAGAATTTGTAAACACAAAACACCGGATCTATCTTGATATCACTCTTAAAATAATAAATAAAAGAATGTAGTTCCTTTCATTTTTTCTTTAGAGTCGTGGAATTAATTTTAAATATTAAAAAACAAAAAAAAAAAAAAAAAAATACCAGCTTATTTTTTTCTGTATTGAATACTTGTAATCACAAATGTTATTAATCACAAAGATGCCAATTAATCATTTTAATATGAATCATGTAACCATAGAGACAATTTATTACATTTATATTTTGAAATCATCAGAATATGAGTAGAAATTTTTTTCTTGAAATTAAAACGCATAATCTAAGCGGAGGAAGATATGGAAGGGACTTCGTGAATTTTTAAAATAAATCATGCATTTTTTTGCTATTTGCTTTCTCGCGTACGAAGTTCTCAAAGAGAAAAGATTGTAATCGTCAAAAATTTCGACTGAAATTTTAATGAATTTTTACATTTTCGACCCCCGTAAGTCCGAAAAAGCAATTTTCGGAATTATACTCGTCAGTTCGTGGATGAGAAACCGCCAGATAAGTAAGCGGGGTCTCGCTTCCCTGGTGGGTACAATGCCCTCTGCCGGTGATAGTGCGTGCCTCTTACGGGAAGGGTCGGGACGTGGCCGGTGATGGCTACTAGGACTCCGGCTTGAGCACTCGAGTTATTGAAGCGACCGTCACTCAGATACACCTGACGGCTTCACGCCAGGTCGGGGTGATTTTGATATGAATACCTGTCAGTCATGAATACGGTAATTCAAGAACGGTAAGCGTTAGACAAATGAAATATAGTATGCAAATATAATTCTTGATACCTAAATATTAGATCTGTATCAAATTTTAAATGCAACCGGCCAAAGGAAGAGCTCCAAAAGCGCATTCTTTTCACCGAACTGCGACACTTAACACAAAACAAGCTACTGTCCTACCGCCAGGAGAAAACCCCTGGACAGGGTTGCCGCAAATAGACGAGTCTACGAAAGGAGGTAAACGGGTATAAAATCAGCCGCAACATTTGGCGAACTAAGCACACTTCGTAAGGCGAGAATTCGTTTCCGACCTTAATACAAAGCGAAACGAGACTTCCGACCGTTCTATCTGCGCCAAATGAAATAAAGCCCTTTCCTTCACCCCCAAAATGTAGTGGAATATCCCGTTCCCATAACGACCGCCAGCGCCATGTCTGGTGTCTGGGGTTTTTCTCGTGGCGGTAATACAGTTTGTTGTGTCAAAGAGAGAACACTCTCGCTGGTTTAAATATACCTGTGCATATCACCTTCAGTTCAGCAGTCTTCTAAATCGGATTGACTCTTTAGTCTTCTTTAACCCCAGGAAAAGATGATTCATTTTTGCATTGATCGGAACAATTTCTTGTAGAGGAAAGTTCACGAATTCGGACTGTGTCGCGTAGCCTAGATTAGACTGGTATAGTAGTTTAATTTCTATTAAGTATCTGGGCCTTAAAATAGGCAACTTATGTTTCAAAGATGTAAATGTGGTTCTGGAAAACCAATTGTCTTAGTTGGATTTACACAATTTTTATGCTATTTTTTCTCTATGTTAACCTTTTCGCGACTAACCCCTATTAAGCACAAGATATTGCAGTATATCTCCGCGATATTGTTCGATATTCTGAATGCCGTACAACATCGTGAAAATATCGTAACTATATCGTAGAGAATTTTGTGCTATTAGGGACGGGACTTAGTCCCGAAAGAACATTTTTGAATACATTTGGGATAGAATGCTCATTACATTTGGGATAGAATATTGCAGGATATCTCCACGATATTGTTCGATATTTTGAATTCCGTACAACATCGTGAAGATATCGTAACTATATCGTAGGGAATTTTGTGCTATTAGGGACGGGACTTAGTCCCGAAAGAACATTTTTGAATACATTTGGGATAGAATGCTCCTTGGGCTAGAGCAAGTATTTCCATCAGCCCAACCAAGTTTTGAGAAGGAATTTTCATTTACATAACATGATGTCTCTACCGTACGTTGCTGTATTGCGGTTTTTTTTTCGCAGTGTTACATCAGCTTATTTGATAACGCACGAGTGTGTATGTTTTGTGTTCGGAAAATATCTTGTAATTTCAATAAAATTTTGATTGATTTATAAATATAGATTGCAAAACTTTTATTTTTGCTTTACAAAATTAATCAATGAAGACTCCTGGGGAACATATGCCCCATTGATCACGACGGAATGGACATACAGTGGAATCTCCCTATAGCGAAATCGCTTGGTTCCAGTTGAAAAATTCGCTATAGAGAAAATTTCGTTATACGGAGATTAGAGATTTCTGCAGTTATTTAAGTAAATGTAACAAACCTTTTAGTATGTACGATAAGTTCAAAAATATATTATAATATATTTAAAAAATCGTGCATTGAAGGGTAAACTAAACACACGAATGGCAAGGGTCTGTTCTGTCCTTTTTTCTCTTTGTCTTAGAAGAGCCAAGATGTGCTTCTTAATCTTCTCATATCGAGCGAGGCGGTCTAAAAATTTCCGCTTAACAGCTAAGAAGGCCGGTTTGCGGCTGTTCGCTTCTTTTGAGGGGAGGGGAGGTTCTGAGATCGTTTCGGAGATAAGCGCGGTAGGGAGTCCAATTATCCTTATGAACCGCAGCCCGTTTCCGTGCGCCTTAAGGGAAGGTTATATCAGGGGTTGGGAGTGCGGTAAATCACCACCCATGTTGGGAGAGTCCAATTCATGTCTTATCATCCCCCAAAAGGTCCGGTTTTACAGGTGTTTAAATGCTCATCTGAAATGACCACTACTGGACCTTGAAAATATTTAATTGAATCTAGCTGAGATATAGAGGATTCCTGATTGAAGAATATGGAAAAATGGAAATAAAACAAGTATAATAAGAATTCTGGATTCCCCGTGCCTAATAACCATTGTCTTAGATATAAAAAGTTATAAATATTTCCCCATTACCACTTGCACTTGGAAAAGTATTACGATGCATAATTATATAAGTGCGTGTAAGGATTGAGTTTAGTGGTTAGGAGGTTGAAAAATTGTTATTAATCTGTTTTAATTCTTAACAATTAATCTTAGACATTTTGTTATTATGACTTTTATAATAATCTTTATCTAAAAAGAATGTGAAAATGATACATCATTCAGAATGGCGAGTCAGACTCGACATACGAGTGAAAGGGGTTAAACCAAAAATACAGTGGAATCTCCGTATAACGAAATCGCTTGGCTCCAGTTGAAAAATTCGTTATAGAGAAAATTTCGTTATACGGAGATTAGAGTTTTTTGCAGTTATTTAAGTAATTGTTACAAACCTTTAGTATGTGCTATAAGTTCAAAAATATTTAATGATGACTTTCAATTAAAAATGAAGTAATATTTATTATAAATTTGTTAAAATTATACTAATTTTTATTGTATAAATAAAATGCTCAAATGTGAAGACAATTGACCAATTTAGAGAATAATACTAGTATGGATAAACATAAAATGCGTATTGTCACATCCATTTTCTGTTTCCACTCCGATTCTTGGAATCTTGACCCGTAGAAATGTTGCTCCCTTTGTAGAAACCCGGTCCCCACAACTGCATTACCCTTCACATAGCATTCTATTGTTATGTGTTATCGCTGGAATGAACAATGCGAGTGGTTCCAGAAACAGGCACATGTGAGCGATTTGTTTGCACAGAAATTAGCAACTTTCTTCAAAAATGACAAAAATCGAAAAGATAAACCTCTGAAAAAATTCGTTACAGGGAGACAACCACTTCGTTATATGGAGAATATTTTGAATGTTATTTAACATTCCGATTAAAAATTTCGTTATAGGGAGAAATTCGCTGTAGGTAGACTTCGTTGTAGGGAGACTCTACTGTATATGTCCTGGTCCTAAACCAGGGGATATATTTTCCCTAAAAATAGAACACTTTTGTTTTTGCATTCAAGTGTACCCTATTCATAGTTCATGCTAGTACGCATGCAAAATTGTTGTGACATTGAAAAAAAATCTCGTCGCGAAAGGGTTAAAGTGTATTTCTTAAAAAAGTAATTACATTACTTTGAAGATAAATAAGGGGCTGCAGTGACCTAGTGGCAAGGTCTCGGCCTCGGGCTGGAGGGTTCCAGGTTCGAAATCCGATTCCACTGAAAGTCTGCCGTGTATGTGGGCCTGTTGCACGCTAAATCATACGTAGGGGACCAAACGTCCTCCCGTTGGTGTGGTGTGAAAGCTTGGATAGGAGGGTGCCAGCCTAGGTGTCATCTGAACGCGGGTCCAAATGACGAGGTCCGGCCCAAAATAGCCCTCGTGTTGCTCCAAAACGGGACCTTAATACAGTAAAACCCCGGAAATCTGAAATTCCGGATAATCCGAACACCTTTTTGAAATTTTCTGAAAAATTTTTACTGAAAATTGAAGGATAAATAACAATTAGGAATCAGAAACAAAGCTAATGTGTATTCCTAAGTATTTGAAGTGGTCTTTACGAACGAATACAACACCTTAATTAGTAGAAACAAACTCAGATATCTTTTTTTTACCCTCAACTTGTTTGCCATTGCACCTTGCGAATCGCCGTGTGCTCTTTCCGTACGCTTTTACAGAGCACCCAGAGTCAATACTCTACTGCATTTGGTATACAAGAGTATTTTACCGGATTTCCCTGATAATATTTCCCGGAATCCAGAGGTCAACCGCAATTAGTTCGGATTCCCGGGGTTCTACTTTATAAATAAACTAAACTTGAAGATTAATAAACTACAAAGAAATTCTATTATTTTTTTTATTAAAATTACTTCTGTGTCACTGTACATTAAAATATGCTCAAGTGGTCTAAATTGGCAATCTTGGCCTAATCATAGAATGCTTCAAGATTAACCTAGAATAGACTAGAACGCCAGCTGTCTTCTCAGATAAGCCGGCTTGTCAGCTTGTACTGAATAAAGTTTAACTCGGCAGTTAAAATTCTGTTCTCTTCCAATAATAGGCTGATTCTTGAATGGCTGACATTATATTGCAGTTAATTTTAGTTAGATTAACGTTTCGCTTGGAAGCTACACGAAGGCTATTTTAGGATGAACCTCGTAATTTCGAGCCGTGGTCAGGTGACGACGATCATGATACATCCTAAATATCCATGACTGTGAAAGTTAATCTGGAGTTTCAGCTCGAAGATTCAGCCATGAATCAATTACGTGACATTTCTTCATCATGCGGAAAAGAGGCAACAGAAATGAAATAGAAAAGAAAAGAGTTTTTATCCTAGAATTGAGAGTTTTGCGCAATAGCCTCCGTTAATATTTATACTGTCCCCCGCAGAACGTGAAATATGACTACCAGTCGGAGCACTTCATCCAGTTACGGTTGCCGTTTCTTCTAACGCCTTTCTCGCAAGTTTTTATCGTTTCGCTTTGCCACGGCCACCATAAATAAAATATGAAGGGCATGATTTCTTTAACACTCTTGTTTTCCTGGCTGGCAACAGGGAAATGACTCATCAATTAATTTCCCCGCCACCAATGAATGTTAATAAAGAGATTGAAGTATCCTTGGTAGAAAAATTAAGAAGATTCTGTCACGCGGGTTATTGGGTTTTGCTGTTTTGGATGAAGATTTAACTGTGACAGACGCAAGTATTCGCGGACGAAATGAGTCACTAAAGGAATAGAAGAAATGAGTTTTTGAATTTAATTATCGGTATCACTTTTGTTTTATTTTATATCCATAAATGTGTATGGGTAGATTTTTGAGGGAAGATTTTAAAAAGAGGGAAAAATCTTTTAGAAGTGAATATTAAATTTTTGAAAATTTATTTCCTTGAAATACAGGGTGTACAAAAATGAAGTGACACATTTCAAAAATTAATAAAAAAAAACTAAAAATGTTGGAACTACGATTTTTTTTAAATGAGAGAGCATCGCAAAAAGTTTTTTTTCAGATAGGTAACATTTCATTTCGGTGGTCTAGGCGGTCGTAAATTACTGGAAATCAAAAATTGGTTTACGGCCATTATCTGAGAAAATATTAAAACTGGTAGAAAAATAAAAGCACGGATTTGTAGGGAATTTTACACTCTTTAATTTGTTAAATCACATGTAGTGTGAAAACTAAAGAGAAAGAAAATCCAAGAAAAACTAAAGAACTAAAAAAAACTAAACTATTCAAGAAAAATTAGAAAAAGAAACCAGAAAACACACATCGGCGTCTGCTAATCGGTAGCCATTGCGTACGGAATTTCCTCATTGTAGCAAATTTAGAACGGCGTAACGCCGCGTTACCTATCTGAAAAAAAACTTTTTGAGATGTTCTCTTATTTTAAGAAAAACTGTAATTCCAAAATTTTAGTTTTTTTTATTATTATTATTAATTTATGAAGTGTGTCACTTCATGTGTGTACACTGTGTTAGTAAGTCGACAACAATCAGAAATTCGATGTAGATGTTTCTAGTGATTTTTTATAGAGAAATTCATTTCAGGAATTATGAGAAATTTATACGTTACGGTCAATGTGATTAATTGGTTATTATTAATAATAACCCGATTTTTGAGCGGTTATTATTAATAATAACCAGAATTTTTGTGCAGTTATTATTAACACTAACCGCGGTTAGTATTAATAATAGTCGATTAATCACATTGACCGTAACATATATATTTGAAATAATGTTACGAAACTCAATAGTTTAAGCGAAATTTGAATTATAGGTTTTTATTTAACTTTCTGATGAAGAAACTCGTTTCACCAGAAAAAGGTAGATCAATAGATTTTTAGAAGTGAATTATTACAAGAAAATATAAAAATCAGCCAACTGTTCAAGAGAAACTAATAAAATGTTGGGAACTGATGTGTTAAAAGAAATAATTCAAAATATCACAACTAGTAAACGGAAATAAAAATCGATTGGCAATGAAGCGATTCTGTAAAGAGAGTAAAGTTTTGATTCAAAATAAAATGCTGTATTCGCTAAACCATGAAAGAAATTTTATTATAATTTATACAAAAGTTCTTTATCTTCATTTTTTGTAAAAGGCCAATTTTTCCCCATAACCTGAGCGAGTTTACTGGCAATCTTTTATTGTACATAAAACACTGAACTAAGACTGAGGAAGTATTCAAATAAGTTAAAATGTTGTCTATAGTACAAGTGTATTACATAAACACGTCACTTTATTTTAGTAGCTTAACAGCGGATAACTACAGTTTTTTCACGCTGTTCTTAAGGTATCCGATTGGTTTAAAATCGCCGTTTTTGATGAAATTATCAAAATAAATTTATGACTTAATTTTGTAGCCTGTTTAACCAGCTTTCTAAAACTGTCTCACTTTTTACTCTACATGAATTACACATGGAGTTACAGCTGTTTTATTACCGAACTGTAAGCATTATTTTATGTTGCATGAAAACTTTAAATGTGTTTTCTGAGAAATGATATTTTTGAGGAAAACTGTCGACCGTAACAATGATTCCTCAAAAAGTTATTCGAGTATTGATATGAAATTTTCTGAGATTGTTTTCTGTAATATGCTTGATGTTTTCCTCTAAAAACTTAATTCAATTTTAAAATCAAGTATTATTTTTAAGTGCTTAAATATAAACGAAAAGCATTTTTTATGAAAAATTACCAGTTTAGTAACTATGTTCAGCTATATCTCAAAACTATTTTGAAGTACAAGAAATATTTTAAATCATAACACAGATAACTGTCATAAAAATGCACTCCTACAAGGATTTATGTATATTTAGAATATGATTTTGTCTATGGCTGTTAGCGTAAGGCAAATATTTTAGTCATTTTTCTTCAAATTTCTCAGTTTTTTTAAAAAAATATTATTTTGAAAGCCTGATTTTACAATATTTTCATAGTTTTAGAACATATGCAGTTGAAAAATAACATTAAATATATATATATATAAGTTATTTTTCAATAAAATGTCTCCGAACACAGTCGGATACCTTAAGATAAAGTAAAAGCATGTGAAATTCGAGATTAAAGAGACCTACAGGATAATTGGTAATAAAATTACAGATGCAGAATTTAAAGAACAGAAGCTCTGAACTATAAAATTAATAAATGCAGACAAATTTTACTACATAATCCTAAAACATATCATTTCAACATTAAAGAAGAAAAATGATTTAGATGTTGAAATCAAGTAACAATAATTCATAATCAATTGCAAACATCCATTTAATAGTTTCCGTAACTATTTGTTTTCATGATTAGAAATTGATTCGCCAAAATCCTTGTAGATTTCTTAACTGATGTAAGGTGAGACAGCTAATTAATTGTATGACATTTGATTCAGTTTTTAGTTAATATAAGCTTAATAAACAAATGACTATTCGAGGTACATGTTTCAAGCTTAGAATAAATGAAGAAGAAATTGATAATTTTGAAGAATAATGCCAGAAATGTGATGAATTATTTGTTATTAAAAACATAAACATTTAAATACATATTCTTGGACATAAATTTTTTGTATAGCTGAAGACTATACTATTATAGGATATATTTTTCTTGGCCTTTTTCTTTCGCATATTATGCGTCTTAATTCGAGCTTGAAACAAAGTTAAATCCATTACTTTCGGAAAGAAATTAGTACAAATGTTCCAAACTGTAGTAAAATTTAAGCTTTTAATTTTTCATTAAATATGGAAAGAAATCAAAAGCTCGTACAGGTGTCTTTTTTTCATTTCAAAATTGGACAAATTCTTCAAATCTAAGTAAATAGATGTAAACTAAGTTAAATTATCTTCAGAGCTACGTTAACACTTTTCTCTCTTCCTCCCCTTCGTATTGAAAGTCGACTCATCCGTCTGAAAGAATACGGAGTGTGGTATTCCATGTTTTCGTGAACTTAGATGTTTAGAATGGGAAAGAGGGGGAAAGCGAGGTTAGTACTACGCACCGGTTTTTTCAACCAATAAAAACACCAGACGGCTGTAGCATATTTTGTCATCTGGTTTTCTTAGCACGTTAGGTTAATCAACGCGTTATCTGCTGAAGTGTTTGTTTGAACTTAACGTTAGAAACGTTTCTTAGTTAGATAAAGAGATGGTGATCGTAATTTTTAAAGGAAAATAAAAGATTTCTCTGATATTTATTACTTTAATTATGCTGTTTAATAGCTGAACGAAAGATTAATATTATTATGTTAAAAAGCATACAGAAGTTCAAAAATAATATGCAGCGATTTAAAAAAAATTCGGTTATTTGCATTTCTAGCGCGTTAATTACATTTTTCTAAAAATAATTATAATTTAATATGAAAATTTACTGAAAATACTTGTTCTGATTTTACTATACATATAAAATGGTACAACAATACACAAATCTCAGTTATTTCGTTTTATAAATTTGATTGTTTTTCTCTTTATTTCGAATTAAAAAAAACATTCCAATGTTGATTAATTATACGTTCCTGCAAGCTCTACTTTTAAGTTATGTATACTTTTTTAAGAAACATTACAAACATAACTTCTTTATACAGTCGGACCTCTATTTAACGAAGTCGTTAAATCCCGAAAAAAAGTTCGTTATATGTAAAATTCGTTAAATAGAGATTCACCTTTTAAAATACTATAAACGACACAAAACAGATTTTAAATTCATAAACACTAAATATTATTAAAAAGTAATTAATCACACCTTTATTTTGTAAATTAATATCTATTTGTTTTATATATTTTACCCATCAAAAATAAATCTGCAAGAAAAACAAGAATAAAACAAAACATTGTCCGGGAATACACTGTATTTTCAATTAAAAAATAATTTTATATTAAAATTAATGAATTTTAGCATTTCATCATACGAAGGTTTGTTGATTTCTGCATCATGATCATTTCCATCTTCGTCTTCATCGTAATTCATTGCTGCATTGTTTCTTTTTTCACACTGTCCACTTCAAAACTGCCTCATCCACATCTTCATACACGCATGCCTTCAAACATTTTTGACAAGAATTCGATAAATCATAATTTTGTAGCTTATCACGATTTTTTTATTGTGGTTGATAAGCTGTTTGGAGGAATACCCAATTTTAAAGCAATATCCTTTTTTTTTTCACGCCTTTATCCACCTCATGAAGAATTAAATTTCTTTCTTTGATTCTCAAGCACTTCCGCTTTGACATTCTCCATATTCAAGGTCAATGATCATCATAAAATGTGTTAAAAGAAAGAATAAGTTTGAAATGTTCAGGAATAGTTTGAGAAATAAGGAGAAAAAATATTGGATCACATGAAAAAGTTCGTTTAATAGAGAATGCACTTCGCTATTTGGAGGTTATTTTAAGAAGAAAATCGCAAAATGTTCTTGGTTCCAAGAAAAAGTCCGCAAAATAGAGGTCCGACTGTATTTTCAAAACAATTATGTTCTTCATTCTGTTTTTACCTATTTACACACAAAATGTAATACTTAAATCTGAAAATTATTTACGTTTTTATACTAGTTTTACGTTACAAAATTTACTGAAATTTTTTATGGTTATCAATTTTGTATAGTATTTCATGATTCTTATTATATTTACTTATTTTTATATTGTTTCTTTTTGCTTTCTTCAAATTGTCGATTATTTCCGGGATCGTTACAAAACTGCTCTTTAAACTCTACTCTTACTCAGTAACTGCAGCTTTTTTGGGGTTCTAGTTTATAAATAAAAGAAAAATACAGAAAGAATAGCATAGCACAGAATAGCATTAAGTTTGGTTTCGGACGACGGTAAATTTCAAATCTTATTGCGTTCCAAAGTTTGTACCTAAATTCCTCAGTTAGGTTTGAAATAAAAGTAATTAGCTGAAAATTTGCGGATTAGTTCCTCTTTACATGTAGAATGAATCCTGAAGAGTTCCTTAATTTCTCATGTGAACTTTATTCCAAAATGGCGGATACAAGATGGCGGCCAAGCCTTTTTGCTTTGTTTGATATATTTCCTCATATTTAATTTAAAAAGAAGCATTTTTCAATTCTGAAAAATCCTGTATGCTCTACAAGGATTGCTGTTTTGATATGTACCACAAAAATCAATAAATTTTTTTTAATGAGAGTATATTAAATTTTTTGACATCGAAACCTGAAATTTCTGTGTTTTAAGTTTGTAGTAGAGCTCATAAGTTGCAAACATTAATTAATAGAGAAAAATGCTGTACGTAAGGATATTTTGTCTCTTGTAAGGAATTTCCAAGGGTAAATTTTTTAAAAAATTTCACTAAAAATGACATATCCCACTATTTCTGGAGTGATGCAGCAGGTTTTCTAGCTACGGAGTGAGAAGTTGTTAGTGCATGTACCTGTTAAACCTTGAAAAAAACACAAAAATATGAACGCAATTCTTAATAATTGTTATAATCTGAGCAAGAGAGAGAGAGAGAGAGAGAAAGACAGAGAGAAATTATGTGCGTTTTTATAAAAGATTGAAATAAGAAACAAAACATATTTTGCAGCACTTAATTTTATTTATTGCCATAAAAAATTAAAGAATGATGAGATGTAATACAATAATAGTAATGATACAAGAATCAAAACAAAATTCATGAATCATACAGTTCATAAATCAAAAAATATAAGCCAGTCATTCATCATCATCATCTTCGAAACCGCTAGTAGGAGTAGCCGAATTTTTACATGTCTCTCCTAAACAAAAGGTACACAACTATGTACAGTAAAGGTCTGCCTTTTTTGCGCTACAGTTCCTTGCCAAAGTTATTTTGCAATTATAAGATATTAATTGTAGAAGTTCTTCTGAAGCTGCGGGAAGCGTTGAAGGCACTGGGTTCAATCTACCATCCTTCAGGAATCGTCCCCATTCAGTTGGATCCAGGTTATTCCCCAGCCACTGTTGGACTTGAATATAAACATGAAGTGAATGCTGTGAAGTTGCTGCAATTGTGAGTGTTTCCAGGTTAAATTTTGAAGAGAGGGTTTTAGTTACTTCCTTATTGTAGCGGATGTATCGTAGGTCATCTAGAGAATTAATTTGTTTTCTAAAAAGGTGTTTCATAAATACTTCTCCAATTTCAATGACTTTTTAGGGATCAAGTTGAGCAATGTTGAACTGCAGAGCAGGAATCCTGGTAGAGCTGCAGAGGATTGAATACCACTCTTTCATTCCTTATTATTAATGTATTACTTGTGACAGATTATTGGGATAACTCTTTTTTTCCCTCTGAAGTTTAACTTCCCCAAAGTAACCTCCTGCAATCGAGAACAGTAATTTTTATCCAACATCTTTTGCATTGTCACAATTCATTTTATCCTCAGCAACCAACCCACTGACTATATTAATCAATAAGTGTTCAGGACAACTAACATTGAGAGGATTGTGAAGCAGTAGCCAATTGGATAACTTTACCAAATCAGAATCATCTCGAGATTGTCTGGAAGGGCAGAATTCAACATGTTGTTCTGACGATACAAAACTTTTTTCATAAAAATCCTCCAAGACTTCCATGTTTATAGGGCACGAAGAAACCCATCTTTATAAAGTAGAATCTGCCATTCCTCTGCCTTGTGTTACTCCTCCTGATATTTTTATGGATCTCATAAGACACTGTTCTATTATTATGTCTGGTGCCACTCCACTCCATACACTGTCTTTCCTGTGAATAGTAAAATAACCTTCGATACTTTTTTATATTCAATGCTGTCCATTTTTTCCTTCAACTCTTCCATTTTCTGAACGTACAAATGGGCACATTTGGCATTAAAAATGTGGCCGACTGCTTGCAAGTAAGGCATCATTGATTTAATACAATACAAATGCAATTCCCGGTCCCAACTCGATCTGCTTGAATATAAAGAAGGATAAGTTTTACCTGTTTAATATACTGCAACCACAACCGGGCAGTTCTTGAAACATTCCCATTTTTGGCAGTTTTTTTAACAATGTCGAGCAGTTGTTTAATGTGGATATTCTCCTTAACATCTTCAATACTTCTCTTATTTGTTCCGTGAGTTTATAAATAGAGTCTCTGATAATGCATTTGGTTTCTTAATTCAACTATTGTAGAGAATTTTTGAGAAGTTTCCCGTATAAAACTACGAAAGTCAGAAAATGAGTTCTTAAATGCTCTGGAATAAACATGACCACTCCAAAGTCTCAACGTGATGAACCATTTTTCTGTACTTCTGTGCTTTTTCTGTTTCTACCTTACCTGAAGCCTCCTCAACGCAAAACAAACAATGGTTTTGGAAGTCGAAAGCTGAATCTTCTGCTCTCCTTGAAGTTCTGTTTTCAGAAACTTTATCATCTTGATGTGAAATTGCCTTCATTATTGATGATGGTCTGGTGTGACATTCCCTGCACTTTACATGTACAGTCATACATGTCAGGTTTATAAGTGTTTGAAGACCCTTTATCACTATAACTGTGCTACTAACACTCTATCTATTGCCACAAATCACACACGATGGGTCACCATGCATTTCGCAAACGGTATGCAATAAGTAAAATGCTAGGGAAAATTAAACAACGATACGCAGGCTTTGAAGAAGTTGGACACGTGGCATATGTACGGAATGCGACCCAGGCGCTACTCCCCTCCATATAAGGTAATACGCGACCCCCCCGTTTTAAATAAAATTTCTCTTTTTCTTCTTTCTTATACGTATTCTTTGTTTTAGATGAGATATCTAAAAAATAAATAAATAAAAAGATGACGCTGTTGTGAAGGTAAGAGTAAAAGGTAGGAGTAAGTACATAGGTGGAAATCCCTTGGGGTGAAATGGACGGGAGGGGGGAGGAATATTTTCAGAATTTAATTTTTGACTTTTGTAGTATGGGAAACTATCTGAGACAGAATTGTCATATGTAAATGTAACTTAGAAATATTCATAGTTACCTATGAAGTGTACCTAACTGTATACAAAAATTGAACTTTGTGAGCACACGACAATTTTAGTAAGAAATAAATATCTTAGACATTTTTCAGCGAATCTTCAATTTTTTTTTAATCCTCTGAGCGCCCAATTATTTTGAACTTTTAGCTACCAGGTTAGAAAACTTAGATTTAAAGTAAATGAATCGATCTTTTTGTATTCAATTATATCTCTGAAGTCTTAGGAATACTTGATCCATGATTGTTTAAGAAAATATGCATATAAATATGAGCTATCTACATTTGAACTGAACATGAAAAACTGAAAAAGACGTTTGCGCCGCTCGGAGGGCTTTAAGAAACAGTCCTCTCATTTAGGACTTCATTAGCATTCTAATCACTCTTTTGATTTGTCGATAGTTTTAATTTTATGGGACGAAGCATATCAGCAATGGATTCTAAAACAGGAAAATTTTCCTTCCTGACGTCAAATAAATCAATTTTCAGTTATTTTGTAATTTTTTATTGGGTACATCTAGGTATAAATCAAAACAGCTATCATTCCAGAGTTTATAAGTTTTTCAGAATTGAAAAATGATGGTTTTTGATCGGGATATGGGGAAAAACATAATTTAAGACAAAAGTGCTCGGCGGCCATCTTGGATCTGCCATTTTGGATTGAAGCTCACATGAGAAATTAGGTGACTTTTCAGGATTCGTTCTACACAGATATAGGAGTTAATCTTGAAAATTTCAACGAATTATGAATTACTTTTATATCGACCTTTTATTTACCCTAAATTTTCTGGGCTAGTTGACAGCTTTTAGTTGAGCTCGATGTCATTGAATATCTTAAAAATGAGGAAATCTTTTTAGAAATTATTGCAACTGGGGATGAATCGTAAGTCCATGGCTATGATTCAAAGATATCGAAAGCAGTTTTCAACTGAGCTTTCTCTGCCATAAGAAATGCGACGACAGCACAGTACACATTTTTCAAGCATCTATTGTACGGAAGTGGCGGGAGATACAGCCTTGTTACTTTTGGTACATGAGAGGGAGGTTTCAAGGTCAATATCTGTAAAGCGTCTTCACTGTGTGTTTTAGGTTTGAGGGTAGGGCACCAGTCCCGATATATTTTAATCACCTCTCGTAAATCTACATCTGATCATAGGTCAAACATTATGGCATCGGTCATTAGAAATTTAGAGTGGAGTGTCGATTTTCACGACGTCCAAGTCACCAGTGTACTGTTCAAAATTAAGAAGTCCGTCTGCGGTCGCCCTCTTATAGCATCAAAACGGGTCTTTAATTTAGCAAATCAAATCGAATGAATCGTAACATCATCTAGAACTTGAATTGCTTAAGGTTCATAAAAAATGATGCAACAGAAATAATTGTATACGTGTAGGTATAATTGTAGGGTGGCAGGATTCACAAAATCCCTGGGGGTCTGCGCTCATAAGGGGCCCAGATAGGAGGTGTTACAATTACACAGGAGACATCAATGCAGTCTTGCCCTCCAGGATTGCAAAATAAATTTATTAATAAAATGTGCTAAATAGCACAAAATTAACTTACAGTCCTATAGTCAAGGAGCGTAGTAATAGAAACTTTTGCTGAAATGAAATAAGCAATTTAAAATTAACTGTGAAGCATTATTAATTTACCAAATATAAAAATTTGTCTCAAAAATATAAACTTCTGAATTATTTCCTTACTCCTTCTAAGATCCTTTAAAATTAACCAATAGTACTATAAAGAGTGATTAAACATCTCAGAAAATGAAGTACTTTTTATAATTAGTGATAGTGACGAGTTTAATTATCTAAGTGTCCCACCCTAAACATTTGTCGTGGATACCATACTGTCTAGTTGCGCCACTGGATATACGAGACATATAGAATAGATTCTAAATATTTTAGAGCGGTTCCATGAATCTTTTCCTAATACAATTCCATCATAATCAGAAAAACCATTAACACTAAACGTACCGACACTTAATATATCTATTCATACATAACGAGACCGGTTTAGATAAAAACTTTATTTCTCCTCATTGAATCTAAAAAAATATTGATTTTAGTAAGGAAATATTCAACAAAGTAATTTTAAGGTAAAAATTCAATAAAATTTATTTTGCCCATTTCTTCATAGACAAAAATCGCTGCGTATGCTTTTACCAATGTTGTTGAAGACAAGACAGAAGGAACACCGCCTCATGTCCCTGTTCCTGCAACCATTACAATTGCCGTACCAGTTGGATGGACATGGGACGGAGAGTGAAGACAATACAGAAGAATCAAGTCTAAAATATTATCATGCTACCATGTTTTTCCGTACTAAAGGTTCGAATCTGACTTATCGTATTCACAGACAGAGATATATGTAGAATGTGCATCTATAAGGTGTGCCCAAATGAAAAGGAGACTACAATTATATATAAAGAAATTTTAAAAACAATATTCTAATTACAGTTCATGTGGAACAGTACAACTATAAATATTCGCCATTGACATTGATA
>BGPR01019933.1:0-28509 GCA_013235015.1 Araneus ventricosus
AAGATGATCTCGCGGTCTGTTCATATTTCTCGTCTATTCAAACTTTTCATTTTTTATAAAAAAATTTTTTTAAAGTACCGATTTCAAGGTCCTTATAAATTCTAAAAACTCTCTTGTTTTGCCCTAATTTTTATCGACTAATTCGTTTCCCTTAATATCAGAAATGCAATGAATGAATAAAATAATAAAGAAAAATATAATAATAATCGCGCTTTGATACAAATTGTCTGCTCTTTTGGGGTTTTTTTGTTGATTATTTTCCCGATTTTTATAAATCCCTAAAACATTTGTGCTTTATCCCTACTTTTTTAAGCTGAATTCCTATCTCCATAAAATTGCCATCAATAAATTAGATAAAGATGATCTCGCCCTCTGTTCATATTTATCGTCTATTCAAACTTTTTATTTTTTATAAAAAATTTTTTAAAAAGTGCCGATTTCAAGGTCCTTATAAATTCTGAAAACTCTCCCGTTTTGCCCTAATTTTTATCGACTAATTTTTCCACTTAATATCTGAAATGCGATAAATTAATAAGACTCTTTTGTTTGTTTGTTGATTATTTTCCCCATATTTTTAAATCCCTAAAACATTTCTATCTTATCCCTACTTTTTTAAAACTAAATTTTTATCCCCACCGAATTTCCCGATTATGAAACCATCTTTAAAAGAAAACTAAAGCTCTCCTAAGCGGGTCTGTAGGACATAGCACCCGTCAGCAGTCGTAGATGTATTTTCGTCCCGATTTCTCATTTTGCAGCCCAAAAAAGCGGCGTAGATAACGAGGCGCCTGGCTTTCAACGCTGGACCAGGTGTGGCTGAAAAGCTATATAAAAGCTATCGAAATGTAGCTTTTCTTAATGGCCAGAGAGAGGTAGGAAGAAATGTTTGGTTGCCATGGCAGCCGCCGCGACGCCGCTGCCATTCGCGTGAGACAGGCTCGTTTACCTCGTTTGCAGAGATCACGCTAGCAGGAAAAAAGACTCGTGACGTCGCGGCGACTCTCTCACGTTTTAGAATTACAACGTGGCGATCGTGAGAGGACAGTGCAGATAAATTAACGGATTTTCACTCGTCTGTAATGAGTCATCTCGAAATTGTACGACTCGGAATATGTTGTTTTGTTACTAAAAACAGCCATCAACTTTTTTGTCTCCCTCCCCCTCTTAGGTTGACTAAGACAACATACTTATTGGTGGCCTGTGCACACACTTTCAATGTTTACGAAAGAGGCTGTTGTAATGAACGATTTGGTATAGACATAATATTTAGACTTTAATATAGAATTTAATGACCAGGTAATGACTTCGGGAAAAGGGCGTAGACGCAGATGTCATTAGTATCAGGGTAAACTCATAGGAGACGCTGTTAATACATTGATGCGTCATAAACTAGGGGGAATATTATATTAACGCCTATCATACGTTAGTAATATATAACATGCCATCAGGTAATTAATGATTCAGAGTAATTCAATGAGTTAATGGAATAACTATTTAATCAACTACATGCTGTAACTGTAGGTCGATAATGGAGTCAGTTCATGCAACGTCACAATCATGTGACAAATGTATCTGCGCATGCTATTTAGCATCTAACTGCACGTTTTCTTATGCTATGCTGCGACCAGACCTTTGCAGCTTTGAGTTAATTTAATAATAATAAATAAAATGTGTTCTGCATAAGTAATTTCAGTGAAAACTTAGAAAACCTCTGGTTTTTGAACCCTAAAAGGAAGCATGCCTCAAAGCGCCTTCGGAAAGGTAACTTGGTCATCATTGCAAATCGCTTTTCAGAAAATGTTTACCCCTTTGCGGACAGATAACTTTTTAGAACACTCGATCAGGTTGGCGCACTTTATGCACCCTCTCGTTTTTTCCAACTCTACGCTTATTCAATTATATACATCTTTATTTTTTATTGTATAATAAGATTAGAGGTTGAATGGATGGATGATACAAACATTTGTGTTCAAGTTTGAGTCGCTATAGTCTTCGTGAACTGGATTGTCCTCCACATCAGTCTCAGAATCAGTTTCTTGGTCACGGTACTCAGTCACTTCTCCATCGAGATACAATACATCAGATTCGTCCTCAGCTGGTATTTAGTTGCTTAATAATTCTTCGAAAACAGCCGAATATTGCTCTGTAGGTATAATGCCGCGCCGTTTCGTGACAGCCGGGTCGCATATTTACAAACCCTACCCTGATACACCAAAGGCAGAAAATCGGACAATGTTATTGGCTCGCTTAGCCGAGAGCCGATGACGTGATTCTTTGCTCTCGAACTTAGGGTACGAAAATCATAACAAAACAAGAGCAGTCCTCTTTTACAAATGATATATTTACTGAATGACTTCGGATACAAATTTAAGCAGTATCCTAACATATATCTTTGCCTCGCATTTGTTGTTTGCTCGCTAACGAAACAAAACTTACCAGTAAATAAATCTTTTTTCTGTTGGACATGATTTTCTGCCGTTCCATTTGGTATTTGTACGAATTAGTATTTGTCGAATAAACTCTACACAAGCGAATTTGCTCAGCCAAATCCGAGTTATTTGTGAGTAAAAATGAAAAAGAATAATCGCTCGACTAAATAAAATTGCGACTTAGGTTCGTATCGCAGATCGGAATTCGAGAAGTCCAAGCAACGGAAACCTAAACTAATTCAAAGATCACATTCAGTAACTTGTTTTGTTATGATTTCTGTGCGCTAAGTGCGAGAGCAAAGAATCACGTCACCGGCTCTCGGCGAAGCGAGCTAATGATATTATCCAATTTCCTGCCTTTGGTGTATCAGGGTAGGGTTTGTAAATATGCAGCCGGGTTGGGTTATGGAGAGCGTGTCATGCACTTTCAAGCGCGATCAGACCGAGCTGACTGATTCATTGTCAGTGGAAACTATCGGAGCAAATAGGAGGAATGCTAATACCATGTTAGAGGGGTAGCGAGCTCTCCACCTTCCATAGTTTTTATTCAGCTTATGGTAAATACCCACTGGTGCACTCTATACGCCGTGCCTGTCCGCAAAGGGTAAAATAAGTTGGGAATACTTCGTAGTCAGCATCTCAATCCCTAGTGAATAATGGCTCTCTTTTGAATTTCAGGACTTTATTTTCATCCTGGTAGTTTCATAGCCAAATACATTCATAACTTAAGTTCACATAATATATTTTAATCAATAAAAATGCATAAAACACAAAATTGAAATTATTGATAATTTTAAAACTTAACTATAATCGATATGCATTTTAATTTGTTACATTAAGTTGCATTTTGATATTACAATAAAACTTCGATTAACCGTCACCGTCCGAACCAGGGTTGTGACGGATAACCGAATAGACGAATAACAGAACTCTCTTAATACACATGTATAGTAACGTGATTTCACTGCTGGCTTTGGATGAAAATGAAAATAACATCCTTTAAGAGTGAATAATACGTACATATTGTATTTAATACACGTATTAAAATATACGTACATATTGTATTTAATATACGTATTAAAGTATACGTACATATTGTATTTAATATACGTATTAAAGTATACGTACATATTGCATTTAATATACGTATTAAAGTATACGTACATATTGTATTTAATTTTACAAAACGTTCAACATAAACTTCTATATAAGAGTAATAATGTGCAGAAATGTATTGTAATATTATAAACCTACGTTTTTAGATGATGACGGATAATAGAAACTGGCGGTTAAACGAGTGACGGTTAATCGAAGTTTTACTGTACTTTAGAACTCTTGGGCATGGACCTCCTCAATTTGGTCCTTCCCCAAACGAGAAGAATAGCACCTTATTCTCTAAACTTCTACACTACAAAAATGTGAAACGTTTGCTCCTTTAAATCAGATTCGAAGAACATCAGGCCCACATATACAACCGATTTTCGATCCGTCAGGTCTTGAACCAACGAACCTCTGATCCTCTAGCCAAATCAATAAGCCTCTTTTACCCCGGATAAATTTACTCAACTCATAGCAACTCGATACTTATCGTTCAATATTCAGAAAAAAAAGTATCGTTGCCTTTTCTTCTTCCTTCTATTTTTTGTTACTTTTGCTGTTAGAGTTGCTTTGTAAGGAGTAGATCCGCAATTCGTAATAATCCAACTAAACCGCAGAAGATTCTTGGAAATCAATCACATGAACCTATGTAATTTTTCTAGATCTTGACGTAAATGTTGTCTGTGGTTCAGCCACAGACAGGTTGTATTATCTAAAAATATACGCAGGCTGATGGAACCCAGAAGAATTGTTTCTTTTTTTAGAGCACATTTTTGGGAATACAAGTGTCCTTACTTTCTGACAACGTAAAGGTGGAGATAATTACTATACGTTTTGCTTCATGAATATAATCCCACCATTTCGCTAATATTCGGATAAAAAGGAATTATTGTGTGGAACAAGGTGCTTCAGCTGTGGACATTATATTTCTCTGTTATCACTGTCAGTTTTGTGAAGAATGACTAATAAATGAGAACCAGAGGCAATATAATATACTAGAAGATTTGTGCCCGTCTAAGATAGGCTTTTAGCTTGCCAACAAATCTCAGATCTGATTGTCACAGATTTATTATTGAAAGATGTATGCACATTGACAGTGTGCTTAAGAAACATAAAAAACAGAAATCATGAATCAATTGACACTGACTTTCGTTTTGCAAAATATATTAATATTCAATTCAAAAATGAAGTACGAAAAAGAAAGAACCTTTTTAACGAAAACGAAAGTAAAGATCTCCGAGAAATGGAAAAATAAATTAATTCTAGTATAACTTCTATTTGATATTAACGGAGTACCGCGTCAATGAATCAACATATAATTAAAAAAGAAAGGAAACTGCTGTCTGAATCTCTTTGGCACATAGCCAAATTCCTGAGCGTTACCGAAATTTGAGGTCAATCTAATATGGATGATTTTTTCCAAAAGTTTTTCTTTTTTTACATAATTTTTTTAAAGTTTTATGCGTTTCTAAACTGAAACAAAAAATATTTTTCACTATATATTTTTTCCCTACATGCCTTGACTAAATCTATCTAAAATCTACAATATAATTTTGTCGATAATATGATGTAATTTGTAGAAATTTTTAATTTTCATTTGGTATATAATAAAAAGGTCTCACAAATATGACGCATATTTTTTACATTTCAAAAATATTGCATTATTTCACAATCATACACTTATTTAAATAAATCATTTGTATTTTAAATATTCCATTTCCTGCGTGAAAATACAATAGTTTAATAACTATTGTATTTTGCTTTTTCCTGGAAGTGAAAGGCTTGTATCAAGATATGAGTATCAATTCTGGATACCTTTCTTATAATTGACAGCCGAAAATTAAACTTCAAAAATAAGATTTTAACCCCACTGAAATATTTCAAATGTGCCTGATTTAAGTAATGCAAATTCCAGTATACCAGAAGGCATTCCTATCAAACATTCTAAAGATTTCTTTTGAAATTTAGTTTAAGTTTCTTAATATCCACTACTTCAACACACTTCTACTCTTGGTTTACGTATAATTGATTGAAAAGAATTTTTTTTTAAAACTACTTGTATAATGACAGAATAGTTTTAAAATGTTTGCTTCAAATTTGAAAAATTTATTCTTTTACAAACCTGAGAGAGGAAAACACAGACACAGAAAGCATTCAATATCATATTTTTCATCAACAATTAAAAATAAGTCGGAAATTAATTCAATAAAATTTTAGATTGAATGAATTGACTTTTTATTCATTTTTTCAATCTATGTTCTGTGAATTAATTATTCGAATCCACTGTCAAAAGGTAGGAGAAATAAATTTAGCCCAAATAGCTTTACAGTTTCTTCGAATAAAATGAAATTATAATTTTGCAATTTTAATATACTATTAAAAAAAAGCGTTTCCACTATTGAGTATTCCAAACTTTTATATTCTAAGCATCCGAGAAAGAAAGCGGGAAAAAATCGTTTGCATAGAATTCGTAGACCATTTCCTCTGGTGATCGTTGATTATTTCGCATAAATTCAACACAAGGGGTTGCATATCCGGTTTACTCTGGTTGGTGTTTCGACACTATGCGTCTTTTTATAATGAATCGGGAAGAATTCGGGCAGGAAACAGAAGTTATAATCCCATTTTCATGCTAAGTAATATTTGTGCTTAATGGCTTTCTTTCCCCACATGTTACAAAAAAACTGAACTTTAATGGCGTGTATGCTAATGTTACCAAATAATTGCTTCCTCTGTGAGTTTCGCTCACACCTGGTAGAAATAATAACGCGTTTTATTATACTATTGTCTAGGGAACGGTTGGAGTTTCAGGTGTTGTGAAAGGGTTGTTTGCTGAGTACTAAAGCGAAAAAACAGACGTCATAATTTTGTACACACTTTCACTGCGTCTTCTGGTGTGCAAGTTGCATCTTTTGTTTGGAAATTCGACTTGAGTAGTGAAATGTGTTATTTTCTTTTATTTACATTAGTTACTTAAACTGTGTCTGTGGTTTAGAACGATATTAGGGTTGAACTACAGTGAATGTAGAAAGTATGCCTACAAGAGTGGTTTTGCAAAATCTATTATTTTTGCGTGCTAGTTTTATCGAAACTTCTTCAAAAGGCAATAACCAATAAAACTTTGTTTTCCGAGTACGAGTGCATTCTGAATAAATATTGGAAAAAATTTTTAGTGTACGGAAAGTTGAAAATTGACGATTTCTTGGCGCTTAAAACATATTTGTACAATGAAAGAAATATAGATTTTGTTAGCAGTTTGTGGTATGTTTAATCAATTATTCGTTAATAACTGGCGTCACTTATCTTGAGGTGTATGTACTATGTTCTGGTTTAATTTTAAATATGATAAGCAAAGTTAAATTTTTGGTATGAGCCGTAAAATTAAAGAAGCCAGTTTTTCTGAAAAAGCACTAGCTATAAAGTTTCATTATGAGCATTTTGCGTTTACTTTTTACACCATAAAATGATGGAATGTTTTCGTTTTATAAATTTTATGTATGCAATTACATCATAAAATTTAAATGGAAACAGTGATGTACATACGATTGTACAAATTTAATGATTTATTGTGCAATTTAATTTTATAGACTTTTACTACGAGACTTTCCACGCGCTTTCTATCATAATTTTGAATATTTATAGGCAAAAGTTTTCTTGCCTTAAAAAATTTATTTAAATTTCCTGACTACCTATTTTAAACTAAATTTCATTTTACTTAGCGTTAGTTAATATTTTCTTTTCAATTATTTCCGGATTTGGGGATCGTGACAAAATTATTATGACGAAAATGGAATCATCATAATTTTTACGCCTTCCACCCACACCAGTTTTCGCAAATAGAAACACCTGAACAAACCCTGCCTTATACTATAAGATTTTGATTATTCATTCAAGTAATTGATTATTCAAATACTTAATCATTCTGTGATGATACTTGATGATAACTGTAAGTAAACTGATTGATAGTAAATGTGGGCGTACGATAATTTTGATTTCAATCTGACAGATATGTTTTTAGAAGAGAATAAAATATTTCAGACTTGCTTTATACAAAAAAATATGCACTTAGTTATTACTTGGAAAAAGTCTAAATTTTCAAAATTAAAACACTTTTATGTTCAAGAAAAAGAATTCATAAGTTCCATAAAGTTGCAGTTAAAAATAAGAATGTGTTGTGTGTTGTGTGTGTGTGTGTGTGTGAGAGAGAGAGAGAGAATACTTACTTTAAGTGCCAGTTTTTAATAACCTAATGTAATCAGATAATTTTAATGTCACATTTTTGTAAGTAAAAATAAATGCAAACGAAGGTTTTGGGTTTCATTTAGGAATTAACAACAGTTTTATTTTTTTCACTTCTGGGACAAATTTTGACTGAAAAATATTGCAACACTTTCTGATGACCAGGGCTACTAAAACGTGGAGTCCTTGCAATAAAATGCCATGGTGTCTCTCTAAGAATATTTAAGCACACGTACATTTTAAATTAACAATAATTTTTAAAAAGACTGTTTGCACGGTGTTAATAATTAATAAAATTCATTTTAATTAATAATTTGTGTTAATCAGAATTATTTTACTCGATTAATTTTCATACTACATAATTTAAAGGTGTTATGCTTGTAGTATCTTATATCTATAGACTTCTTCATTGTCAAACCACTGTCAAGAGACTGATGAATAATCAGTGTAATGAACTGGCTTTGCTTATTATTACACTCATCTAATGGAAACTTTATTTATTTCATTTTAAATTCCTGACATTGAGCCTGATTGATGTAAGAGTTCGAACTTTCACTACTGGACTAATTTCAAACAAAATATCATTTTATGTATTAATACCAAAGGGTTAGGTACGGTTTGCAAACAAACTAGAGTAAATGTTCTCCTCGACTTTCTTGTGCTGTATTGAATTTGTCCAGTTTTGTGTTAGGCGTCATACTACAGTAAAGAGACTCGAATTTGCATTTACACGTCTTCCCTTTCGACAACTGCGTCCAAAATTTGATGCAGGGTTACAATTTCGATTTCACGACTACATGCCAAATTTCATTTATCTAGCTAGTTGCATTTTTGAGTCATCGCGTTCACATATCGGTTAAAATCTAGAAGTTGGAATATACTCTTATTAAAACGGAGCCAAGTCGCCAAAGCAAGATGGCTGCTAATGAAGCACAGACGTGCATAATCCGCCATATTGGCGACGAAATGGAGTGTGTTCCAACTTCTAGATACCAATCCACATATCCAACAATACAAAGACCGAAAAACAATTTACCCTTCGACGGATCCAAAATTAAATACTCATCCTACAATTATTACCAATAAAACTATAAAGCAAATTGTATCCATCTACCTCGTGGAGTTTTCGAATTACAGTATTCACATGCATCCGGACAGTCGTCCTTTCTGTCGGCAGATTTCGTCCAAAATTTGAGTGAAATCTATAATTTTGGTGGTACCAAATTTCACCTTTTCATCTCTTCGCAATTTTGAATTTTCGAGTTCACAGACGGACACACTTCCAAAAGAGGTTTTTTTCCTTATTCAGGAAGGCTCAAACGTAGATACTGTTATGAACATGGAATATCGCTTCCCAGCAATGTTAGGAGTCTATTCTGGTACCCCAGGTTGGGTTTGGAGACATCACTTTTCCCGTTGTTAACGTGCGGAAAAAGTGACGTCTCCCAACCCAACCGGGGGTACCAGAATAGACCTGTCTGTCTTATGGTTGGGAAGAGAGTTCTACAGGGTATGTATGGGAATACCGGGAGAATGGAGCCATCGACCCCCGACCTTGGCGACAAACTTGGAGACCATATTGGCGACAAATTTGGCAACGAAATGTGGCATCTCAAAAGTACTGGAATTTTCTTGATATCTCTATTAGAGGCCGAGATCCGGATTTATTCAGATGATTCCATGTGTCGTCACGGCCTGTCGGGGAGACTATAAATAGACCGTGCTCGGATCATAGAGAGTGAGAGTGTTGATCGACTGGGATCGCCCTTGGCGTGCGAACGTCTTTGGAATCTCTTTGGGGCTTTATCCGCTGTGCGAGCTAGTAAGTTGGTAGACGCCGAGCGGTATTGAAAGTGCTGTTGCTGTTCTTATTAGTGAATTTCCGTCTGTTTGTGTTGCTAATTTGTGCAAGTGCTGTCTTTCCCGTTACCTGCCCTTCGTATTTTCCGGAATATTCTAGAATAAAGACTTATTCTCCGTTATCTTGCTTATTGGACTGTTTTCACCGGACGATTTTCGTAACAATATTCATTAAAATCACGAGGTCGAATTTTCTGACGATTACAATACTTTGTCTCTCTATATTTCGTTTGCAAAAAGTAAATGAAATAGAAGGAAGTATTCTTAAAAAGAATTTTTCACCGTTAGAGTCACTGATGGGAGTCTGGTTCGTACAATTTTTACCCCTCTCTTCTGGCGGCACTTGTTGAGAAATTTGAAAGTTACTATTTTTTATTCTGTGACATAGGATTGAGAAACTGAAGTTTTAATGAAGTAAAATTGTTGCATTTCAACCTACCCGAATAAAATCTAATTTTCAATTTTCAGTTCGAGATGTGGCCAGCCATACGGCGGGCGAGGGATAGCAAACCAACTTCTGACTCATCACTTAGTTAATATTGATTCATCATCTGGCGGGATGCATTTTCATGGGAGTTTTGTTCGATTTCTCTCCGAGATATCTCTTCAAATGTACAGTAATCAAAGAGATGAATGTGATAGCGGCATGCTTTAAGTGCAGCACATCCGTGTCCTTATTTTTAAGACCAACTTCGACGACAGCAGAATATTATTTGTTTTACTATCCCTCATTTTTTTAGGATTTTACGTAGAAAAGAACGAAAATGAGTCATCCATAAATTTTAAGACAAAATGAACGCAATTGTCTGACTTCCATAACTCAAAGGCCATGCCGCCGAGAAACACACATTGTACCGCTAGATAAAGTTTTCATCAAAATTGTGAGTTTTGAAATTTACTGCTTTTAATTTTCTCGCAAATAAATTTTACAAAGAGAAAGTTGTGTAATCGTCAGAAAAAAAATTAAAGAATTAATTATAAATTAAATAACTTTTTTAATAATAATAAAAATTAATTATTAAAAGAACTCCGTCTAAAATTTGGAGATACTTATACTACTTTTTAACGTGAAAAAAAGTAATATAAGTGAAGCTCAGAAAAGTAATATAATAAGTACGAACACTTAGCGTGAAGTTTAGTTTCTTTTCTATCCTTTACAAGTGCGTATTATTTCTTTAAGAAGGTTTGTTTTCTTTTGATATGCGAAACCATACACAATAAAACAGAAACTGTTAGAAAAAAATATTTTTATTCACAAATGACTCGCATTGCTTAGCAAATAATAAGAAACGCATATCGCAAACAATTGAGCTATTTATAAAATATTCTCATAAATTCCCTGTTTAATAATTAAGGAATAAAATTTGCGGCAGTCAACAATGTCAGCTGTTATACCAGATTAGTGTAGTGCTTTGATGTTTTTAGTATAACGAGTTTGCGGCGATGTCGGTGAAAGGTACTGGCGACAGAACTAATCGTTTGTGGTTCTGATGATTGCAATTTCAGCTGCCGTCAAACAATGGCGATTCAAACCAGACATTTTTTTCCTTGATTTTTTTACTCGATTTTTCATAAACAAGTACGTCATGCATTTTTTTAACTCATGGAAAAAATATGTTTTACATTATTAAGATCGAACAGCTGAAATTTAACTTTCGATAAAGACTTCGGAATAAATTTCAGTAAAATTTTTCTTATGAAATGAATTTACTACAAGAATTCATTTTAAAAACTTGCAAAGAGAATTACTAAAAAATGTTTCTTCCAATGATTTCAAATAATTTCCCCTGCCCGCAGACGATCTTTTCCCATACTCGTAGAAAGTTATGCAATATGTGCTCAAAACCCTGTTACTTAATTTTTTGATTCTATAGCAGCAATGATATTGCCTTCTTGAAAAATTAGTTGCTTTTTCGTTACAGAAATAAATAATACTCCTTTCAAAAATAAGAATTACATCACATAAATGCCGAAAGCAATTTGAAAGATTCTCGGGGGAACTTTAAAACTGCATAACACAACATGGATTTTTCATATTTTTCATTGCATCCAAACAACAACAATGGGGAAAACCAAACGCGTTTTTAAACTTTTTCCAAGAAAGACTCTAGTATTCGAGTCTGTTCACAAAAAGTAAAGACAGTTTTTTTTTTCCTTCAGTGCCTAAATAATTCATTCACATCTAATTAAGAAAAAAACCTTCTAGTGCTTCGTTTGAATATTCTTTGAAAGTAAAATTCTTCCACTGTTTTTTATTTTTTAGTTATGCTGCGTGTGAAATTTTAAGAGTACTGGAAAAACACTGCTTTCTATAAATTCGTGAGTGCATTTAAAAGCTTACTTTAGCTACATTGTAATTAAAATTAGGATTTACATTGTCTCTAAAATTATGTCTAAAGTACTTTGAAGTGAAAGAAAAATGTTTATAAAATATATCTATATTTTAAAAACACAATAAGGAAATTACACTACATTCAGTATTTCACTGTTTTAGAGTTGATTTAAAATTAGCACAGAGTTGAAGCGTAAGAATTTGTAAACACAAAACACCGGATCTATCTTGATATCACTCTTAAAATAATAAATAAAAGAATGTAGTTCCTTTCATTTTTTCTTTAGAGTCGTGGAATTAATTTTAAATATTAAAAAACAAAAAAAAAAAAAAAAAAATACCAGCTTATTTTTTTCTGTATTGAATACTTGTAATCACAAATGTTATTAATCACAAAGATGCCAATTAATCATTTTAATATGAATCATGTAACCATAGAGACAATTTATTACATTTATATTTTGAAATCATCAGAATATGAGTAGAAATTTTTTTCTTGAAATTAAAACGCATAATCTAAGCGGAGGAAGATATGGAAGGGACTTCGTGAATTTTTAAAATAAATCATGCATTTTTTTGCTATTTGCTTTCTCGCGTACGAAGTTCTCAAAGAGAAAAGATTGTAATCGTCAAAAATTTCGACTGAAATTTTAATGAATTTTTACATTTTCGACCCCCGTAAGTCCGAAAAAGCAATTTTCGGAATTATACTCGTCAGTTCGTGGATGAGAAACCGCCAGATAAGTAAGCGGGGTCTCGCTTCCCTGGTGGGTACAATGCCCTCTGCCGGTGATAGTGCGTGCCTCTTACGGGAAGGGTCGGGACGTGGCCGGTGATGGCTACTAGGACTCCGGCTTGAGCACTCGAGTTATTGAAGCGACCGTCACTCAGATACACCTGACGGCTTCACGCCAGGTCGGGGTGATTTTGATATGAATACCTGTCAGTCATGAATACGGTAATTCAAGAACGGTAAGCGTTAGACAAATGAAATATAGTATGCAAATATAATTCTTGATACCTAAATATTAGATCTGTATCAAATTTTAAATGCAACCGGCCAAAGGAAGAGCTCCAAAAGCGCATTCTTTTCACCGAACTGCGACACTTAACACAAAACAAGCTACTGTCCTACCGCCAGGAGAAAACCCCTGGACAGGGTTGCCGCAAATAGACGAGTCTACGAAAGGAGGTAAACGGGTATAAAATCAGCCGCAACATTTGGCGAACTAAGCACACTTCGTAAGGCGAGAATTCGTTTCCGACCTTAATACAAAGCGAAACGAGACTTCCGACCGTTCTATCTGCGCCAAATGAAATAAAGCCCTTTCCTTCACCCCCAAAATGTAGTGGAATATCCCGTTCCCATAACGACCGCCAGCGCCATGTCTGGTGTCTGGGGTTTTTCTCGTGGCGGTAATACAGTTTGTTGTGTCAAAGAGAGAACACTCTCGCTGGTTTAAATATACCTGTGCATATCACCTTCAGTTCAGCAGTCTTCTAAATCGGATTGACTCTTTAGTCTTCTTTAACCCCAGGAAAAGATGATTCATTTTTGCATTGATCGGAACAATTTCTTGTAGAGGAAAGTTCACGAATTCGGACTGTGTCGCGTAGCCTAGATTAGACTGGTATAGTAGTTTAATTTCTATTAAGTATCTGGGCCTTAAAATAGGCAACTTATGTTTCAAAGATGTAAATGTGGTTCTGGAAAACCAATTGTCTTAGTTGGATTTACACAATTTTTATGCTATTTTTTCTCTATGTTAACCTTTTCGCGACTAACCCCTATTAAGCACAAGATATTGCAGTATATCTCCGCGATATTGTTCGATATTCTGAATGCCGTACAACATCGTGAAAATATCGTAACTATATCGTAGAGAATTTTGTGCTATTAGGGACGGGACTTAGTCCCGAAAGAACATTTTTGAATACATTTGGGATAGAATGCTCATTACATTTGGGATAGAATATTGCAGGATATCTCCACGATATTGTTCGATATTTTGAATTCCGTACAACATCGTGAAGATATCGTAACTATATCGTAGGGAATTTTGTGCTATTAGGGACGGGACTTAGTCCCGAAAGAACATTTTTGAATACATTTGGGATAGAATGCTCCTTGGGCTAGAGCAAGTATTTCCATCAGCCCAACCAAGTTTTGAGAAGGAATTTTCATTTACATAACATGATGTCTCTACCGTACGTTGCTGTATTGCGGTTTTTTTTTCGCAGTGTTACATCAGCTTATTTGATAACGCACGAGTGTGTATGTTTTGTGTTCGGAAAATATCTTGTAATTTCAATAAAATTTTGATTGATTTATAAATATAGATTGCAAAACTTTTATTTTTGCTTTACAAAATTAATCAATGAAGACTCCTGGGGAACATATGCCCCATTGATCACGACGGAATGGACATACAGTGGAATCTCCCTATAGCGAAATCGCTTGGTTCCAGTTGAAAAATTCGCTATAGAGAAAATTTCGTTATACGGAGATTAGAGATTTCTGCAGTTATTTAAGTAAATGTAACAAACCTTTTAGTATGTACGATAAGTTCAAAAATATATTATAATATATTTAAAAAATCGTGCATTGAAGGGTAAACTAAACACACGAATGGCAAGGGTCTGTTCTGTCCTTTTTTCTCTTTGTCTTAGAAGAGCCAAGATGTGCTTCTTAATCTTCTCATATCGAGCGAGGCGGTCTAAAAATTTCCGCTTAACAGCTAAGAAGGCCGGTTTGCGGCTGTTCGCTTCTTTTGAGGGGAGGGGAGGTTCTGAGATCGTTTCGGAGATAAGCGCGGTAGGGAGTCCAATTATCCTTATGAACCGCAGCCCGTTTCCGTGCGCCTTAAGGGAAGGTTATATCAGGGGTTGGGAGTGCGGTAAATCACCACCCATGTTGGGAGAGTCCAATTCATGTCTTATCATCCCCCAAAAGGTCCGGTTTTACAGGTGTTTAAATGCTCATCTGAAATGACCACTACTGGACCTTGAAAATATTTAATTGAATCTAGCTGAGATATAGAGGATTCCTGATTGAAGAATATGGAAAAATGGAAATAAAACAAGTATAATAAGAATTCTGGATTCCCCGTGCCTAATAACCATTGTCTTAGATATAAAAAGTTATAAATATTTCCCCATTACCACTTGCACTTGGAAAAGTATTACGATGCATAATTATATAAGTGCGTGTAAGGATTGAGTTTAGTGGTTAGGAGGTTGAAAAATTGTTATTAATCTGTTTTAATTCTTAACAATTAATCTTAGACATTTTGTTATTATGACTTTTATAATAATCTTTATCTAAAAAGAATGTGAAAATGATACATCATTCAGAATGGCGAGTCAGACTCGACATACGAGTGAAAGGGGTTAAACCAAAAATACAGTGGAATCTCCGTATAACGAAATCGCTTGGCTCCAGTTGAAAAATTCGTTATAGAGAAAATTTCGTTATACGGAGATTAGAGTTTTTTGCAGTTATTTAAGTAATTGTTACAAACCTTTAGTATGTGCTATAAGTTCAAAAATATTTAATGATGACTTTCAATTAAAAATGAAGTAATATTTATTATAAATTTGTTAAAATTATACTAATTTTTATTGTATAAATAAAATGCTCAAATGTGAAGACAATTGACCAATTTAGAGAATAATACTAGTATGGATAAACATAAAATGCGTATTGTCACATCCATTTTCTGTTTCCACTCCGATTCTTGGAATCTTGACCCGTAGAAATGTTGCTCCCTTTGTAGAAACCCGGTCCCCACAACTGCATTACCCTTCACATAGCATTCTATTGTTATGTGTTATCGCTGGAATGAACAATGCGAGTGGTTCCAGAAACAGGCACATGTGAGCGATTTGTTTGCACAGAAATTAGCAACTTTCTTCAAAAATGACAAAAATCGAAAAGATAAACCTCTGAAAAAATTCGTTACAGGGAGACAACCACTTCGTTATATGGAGAATATTTTGAATGTTATTTAACATTCCGATTAAAAATTTCGTTATAGGGAGAAATTCGCTGTAGGTAGACTTCGTTGTAGGGAGACTCTACTGTATATGTCCTGGTCCTAAACCAGGGGATATATTTTCCCTAAAAATAGAACACTTTTGTTTTTGCATTCAAGTGTACCCTATTCATAGTTCATGCTAGTACGCATGCAAAATTGTTGTGACATTGAAAAAAAATCTCGTCGCGAAAGGGTTAAAGTGTATTTCTTAAAAAAGTAATTACATTACTTTGAAGATAAATAAGGGGCTGCAGTGACCTAGTGGCAAGGTCTCGGCCTCGGGCTGGAGGGTTCCAGGTTCGAAATCCGATTCCACTGAAAGTCTGCCGTGTATGTGGGCCTGTTGCACGCTAAATCATACGTAGGGGACCAAACGTCCTCCCGTTGGTGTGGTGTGAAAGCTTGGATAGGAGGGTGCCAGCCTAGGTGTCATCTGAACGCGGGTCCAAATGACGAGGTCCGGCCCAAAATAGCCCTCGTGTTGCTCCAAAACGGGACCTTAATACAGTAAAACCCCGGAAATCTGAAATTCCGGATAATCCGAACACCTTTTTGAAATTTTCTGAAATATTTTTACTGAAAATTGAAGGATAAATAACAATTAGGAATCAGAAACAAAGCTAATGTTTATTCCTAAGTATTTGAAGTGGTCTTTAAGAACGAATACAACACCTTAATTAGTAGAAACAAACTCAGATATCTTTTTTTTACCCTCAACTTGTTTGCCATTGCACCTTGCGAATCGCCGTGTGCTCTTTCCGTACGCTTTTACAGAGCACCCAGAGTCAATACTCTACTGCATTCGGTATACAAGAGTATTTTACCGGATTTCCCGGATAATATTTCCCGGAATCCAGAGGTCAGCCGCAATTAGTTCGGATACTCGGGGTTCTACTGTATAAATAAACTAAACTTGAAGATTAATAAACTACAAAGAAATTCTATTATTTTTTTTATTAAAATTACTTCTGTGTCACTGTACATTAAAATATGCTCAAGTGGTCTAAATTGGCAATCTTGGCCTAATCATAGAAGGCTTCAAGATTAACCTAGAATAGACTAGAACGCCAGCTGTCTTCTCAGATAAGCCGGCTTGTCAGCTTGTACTGAATAAAGTTTAACTCGGCAGTTAAAATTCTGTACTCTTCCAATAATAGGCTGATTCTCGAATGGCTGACATTATATTGTAGTTAATTTTAGTTAGATTAACTTCTCGTTTGGAAGCTACACGAAGGCTATTTTAGGATGAACCTCGTAATTTCGAGCCGTGGTCAGGTGACGACGATCATGATACATCCTAAATATCCATGACTGTGAAAGTTAATCTGGAGTTTCAGCTCGAAGATTCAGCCATGAATCAATTACGTGACATTTCTTCATCATGCGGAAAAGAGGCAACAGAAATGAAATAGAAAAGAAAAGAGTTTTTATCCTAGAATTGAGAGTTTTGCGCAATAGCCTCCGTTAATATTTATACTGTCCCCCACAGAACGTGAAATATGACTACCAGTCGGAGCACTTCATCCAGTTACGGTTGCCGTTTCTTCTAACGCCTTTCTCGCAAGTTTTTATCGTTTCGCTTTGCCACGGCCACCATAAATAAAATATGAAGGGCATGATTTCTTTAACACTCTTGTTTTCCTGGCTGGCAACAGGGAAATGACTCATCAATTAATTTCCCCGCCACCAATGAATGTTAATAAAGAGATTGAAGTATCCTTGGTAGAAAAATTAAGAAGATTCTGTCACGCGGGTTATTGGGTTTTGCTGTTTTGGATGAAGATTTAACTGTGACAGACGCAAGTATTCGCGGACGAAATGAGTCACTAAAGGAATAGAAGAAATGAGTTTTTGAATTTAATTATCGGTATCACTTTTGTTTTATTTTATATCCATAAATGTGTATGGGTAGATTTTTGAGGGAAGATTTTAAAAAGAGGGAAAAATCTTTTAGAAGTGAATATTAAATTTTTGAAAATTTATTTCCTTGAAATACAGGGTGTACAAAAATGAAGTGACACATTTCAAAAATTAATAAAAAAAAACTAAAAATGTTGGAACTACGATTTTTTTTAAATGAGAGAGCATCGCAAAAAGTTTTTTTTCAGATAGGTAACATTTCATTTCGGTGGTCTAGGCGGTCGTAAATTACTGGAAATCAAAAATTGGTTTACGGCCATTATCTGAGAAAATATTAAAACTGGTAGAAAAATAAAAGCACGGATTTGTAGGGAATTTTACACTCTTTAATTTGTTAAATCACATGTAGTGTGAAAACTAAAGAGAAAGAAAATCCAAGAAAAACTAAAGAACTAAAAAAAACTAAACTATTCAAGAAAAATTAGAAAAAGAAACCAGAAAACACACATCGGCGTCTGCTAATCGGTAGCCATTGCGTACGGAATTTCCTCATTGTAGCAAATTTAGAACGGCGTAACGCCGCGTTACCTATCTGAAAAAAAACTTTTTGAGATGTTCTCTTATTTTAAGAAAAACTGTAATTCCAAAATTTTAGTTTTTTTTATTATTATTATTAATTTATGAAGTGTGTCACTTCATGTGTGTACACTGTGTTAGTAAGTCGACAACAATCAGAAATTCGATGTAGATGTTTCTAGTGATTTTTTATAGAGAAATTCATTTCAGGAATTATGAGAAATTTATACGTTACGGTCAATGTGATTAATTGGTTATTATTAATAATAACCCGATTTTTGAGCGGTTATTATTAATAATAACCAGAATTTTTGTGCAGTTATTATTAACACTAACCGCGGTTAGTATTAATAATAGTCGATTAATCACATTGACCGTAACATATATATTTGAAATAATGTTACGAAACTCAATAGTTTAAGCGAAATTTGAATTATAGGTTTTTATTTAACTTTCTGATGAAGAAACTCGTTTCACCAGAAAAAGGTAGATCAATAGATTTTTAGAAGTGAATTATTACAAGAAAATATAAAAATCAGCCAACTGTTCAAGAGAAACTAATAAAATGTTGGGAACTGATGTGTTAAAAGAAATAATTCAAAATATCACAACTAGTAAACGGAAATAAAAATCGATTGGCAATGAAGCGATTCTGTAAAGAGAGTAAAGTTTTGATTCAAAATAAAATGCTGTATTCGCTAAACCATGAAAGAAATTTTATTATAATTTATACAAAAGTTCTTTATCTTCATTTTTTGTAAAAGGCCAATTTTTCCCCATAACCTGAGCGAGTTTACTGGCAATCTTTTATTGTACATAAAACACTGAACTAAGACTGAGGAAGTATTCAAATAAGTTAAAATGTTGTCTATAGTACAAGTGTATTACATAAACACGTCACTTTATTTTAGTAGCTTAACAGCGGATAACTACAGTTTTTTCACGCTGTTCTTAAGGTATCCGATTGGTTTAAAATCGCCGTTTTTGATGAAATTATCAAAATAAATTTATGACTTAATTTTGTAGCCTGTTTAACCAGCTTTCTAAAACTGTCTCACTTTTTACTCTACATGAATTACACATGGAGTTACAGCTGTTTTATTACCGAACTGTAAGCATTATTTTATGTTGCATGAAAACTTTAAATGTGTTTTCTGAGAAATGATATTTTTGAGGAAAACTGTCGACCGTAACAATGATTCCTCAAAAAGTTATTCGAGTATTGATATGAAATTTTCTGAGATTGTTTTCTGTAATATGCTTGATGTTTTCCTCTAAAAACTTAATTCAATTTTAAAATCAAGTATTATTTTTAAGTGCTTAAATATAAACGAAAAGCATTTTTTATGAAAAATTACCAGTTTAGTAACTATGTTCAGCTATATCTCAAAACTATTTTGAAGTACAAGAAATATTTTAAATCATAACACAGATAACTGTCATAAAAATGCACTCCTACAAGGATTTATGTATATTTAGAATATGATTTTGTCTATGGCTGTTAGCGTAAGGCAAATATTTTAGTCATTTTTCTTCAAATTTCTCAGTTTTTTTAAAAAAATATTATTTTGAAAGCCTGATTTTACAATATTTTCATAGTTTTAGAACATATGCAGTTGAAAAATAACATTAAATATATATATATATAAGTTATTTTTCAATAAAATGTCTCCGAACACAGTCGGATACCTTAAGATAAAGTAAAAGCATGTGAAATTCGAGATTAAAGAGACCTACAGGATAATTGGTAATAAAATTACAGATGCAGAATTTAAAGAACAGAAGCTCTGAACTATAAAATTAATAAATGCAGACAAATTTTACTACATAATCCTAAAACATATCATTTCAACATTAAAGAAGAAAAATGATTTAGATGTTGAAATCAAGTAACAATAATTCATAATCAATTGCAAACATCCATTTAATAGTTTCCGTAACTATTTGTTTTCATGATTAGAAATTGATTCGCCAAAATCCTTGTAGATTTCTTAACTGATGTAAGGTGAGACAGCTAATTAATTGTATGACATTTGATTCAGTTTTTAGTTAATATAAGCTTAATAAACAAATGACTATTCGAGGTACATGTTTCAAGCTTAGAATAAATGAAGAAGAAATTGATAATTTTGAAGAATAATGCCAGAAATGTGATGAATTATTTGTTATTAAAAACATAAACATTTAAATACATATTCTTGGACATAAATTTTTTGTATAGCTGAAGACTATACTATTATAGGATATATTTTTCTTGGCCTTTTTCTTTCGCATATTATGCGTCTTAATTCGAGCTTGAAACAAAGTTAAATCCATTACTTTCGGAAAGAAATTAGTACAAATGTTCCAAACTGTAGTAAAATTTAAGCTTTTAATTTTTCATTAAATATGGAAAGAAATCAAAAGCTCGTACAGGTGTCTTTTTTTCATTTCAAAATTGGACAAATTCTTCAAATCTAAGTAAATAGATGTAAACTAAGTTAAATTATCTTCAGAGCTACGTTAACACTTTTCTCTCTTCCTCCCCTTCGTATTGAAAGTCGACTCATCCGTCTGAAAGAATACGGAGTGTGGTATTCCATGTTTTCGTGAACTTAGATGTTTAGAATGGGAAAGAGGGGGAAAGCGAGGTTAGTACTACGCACCGGTTTTTTCAACCAATAAAAACACCAGACGGCTGTAGCATATTTTGTCATCTGGTTTTCTTAGCACGTTAGGTTAATCAACGCGTTATCTGCTGAAGTGTTTGTTTGAACTTAACGTTAGAAACGTTTCTTAGTTAGATAAAGAGATGGTGATCGTAATTTTTAAAGGAAAATAAAAGATTTCTCTGATATTTATTACTTTAATTATGCTGTTTAATAGCTGAACGAAAGATTAATATTATTATGTTAAAAAGCATACAGAAGTTCAAAAATAATATGCAGCGATTTAAAAAAAATTCGGTTATTTGCATTTCTAGCGCGTTAATTACATTTTTCTAAAAATAATTATAATTTAATATGAAAATTTACTGAAAATACTTGTTCTGATTTTACTATACATATAAAATGGTACAACAATACACAAATCTCAGTTATTTCGTTTTATAAATTTGATTGTTTTTCTCTTTATTTCGAATTAAAAAAAACATTCCAATGTTGATTAATTATACGTTCCTGCAAGCTCTACTTTTAAGTTATGTATACTTTTTTAAGAAACATTACAAACATAACTTCTTTATACAGTCGGACCTCTATTTAACGAAGTCGTTAAATCCCGAAAAAAAGTTCGTTATATGTAAAATTCGTTAAATAGAGATTCACCTTTTAAAATACTATAAACGACACAAAACAGATTTTAAATTCATAAACACTAAATATTATTAAAAAGTAATTAATCACACCTTTATTTTGTAAATTAATATCTATTTGTTTTATATATTTTACCCATCAAAAATAAATCTGCAAGAAAAACAAGAATAAAACAAAACATTGTCCGGGAATACACTGTATTTTCAATTAAAAAATAATTTTATATTAAAATTAATGAATTTTAGCATTTCATCATACGAAGGTTTGTTGATTTCTGCATCATGATCATTTCCATCTTCGTCTTCATCGTAATTCATTGCTGCATTGTTTCTTTTTTCACACTGTCCACTTCAAAACTGCCTCATCCACATCTTCATACACGCATGCCTTCAAACATTTTTGACAAGAATTCGATAAATCATAATTTTGTAGCTTATCACGATTTTTTTATTGTGGTTGATAAGCTGTTTGGAGGAATACCCAATTTTAAAGCAATATCCTTTTTTTTTTCACGCCTTTATCCACCTCATGAAGAATTAAATTTCTTTCTTTGATTCTCAAGCACTTCCGCTTTGACATTCTCCATATTCAAGGTCAATGATCATCATAAAATGTGTTAAAAGAAAGAATAAGTTTGAAATGTTCAGGAATAGTTTGAGAAATAAGGAGAAAAAATATTGGATCACATGAAAAAGTTCGTTTAATAGAGAATGCACTTCGCTATTTGGAGGTTATTTTAAGAAGAAAATCGCAAAATGTTCTTGGTTCCAAGAAAAAGTCCGCAAAATAGAGGTCCGACTGTATTTTCAAAACAATTATGTTCTTCATTCTGTTTTTGCCTATTTACACACAAAATATAATACTTAAATCTGAAAATTATTTACGTTTTTATACTAGTTTTACTTTACAAAATTTTCTGAAATTTTTTATTTTTATCAATTTTGTATAGTATTTCATGATTCTTATTATATTTACTTATTTTTATATTGTTTCTTTTTGCTTTCTTCAAATTGTCGATTATTTCCGGGATCGTTACAAAACTGCTCTTTAAACTCTACTCTTACTCAGTAACTGCAGCTTTTTTGGGGTTCTAGTTTATAAATAAAAGAAAAATACAGAAAGAATAGCATAGCACAGAATGGCATTAAGCTTGGTTTCGGACGATGGTAAATTTCAAATCTTATTGCGTTTCAAAGTTTGTGCCTAAATTTCTCAGTTAGGTTTGAAATAAAAGTAATTAGCTGAAAATTTGCGGATTAGTTCCTCTTTACATGTAGAATGAATCCTGAAGAGTTCCTTAATTTCTCATGTGAACTTTATTCCAAAATGGCGGATACAAGATGGCGGCCAAGCCTTTTTGCTTTGTTTGATATATTTCCTCATATTTAATTTAAAAAGAAGCATTTTTCAATTCTGAAAAATCCTGTATGCTCTACAAGGATTGCTGTTTTGATATGTACCACAAAAATCAATAAATTTTTTTTAATGAGAGTATATTAAATTTTTTGACATCGAAACCTGAAATTTCTGTGTTTTAAGTTTGTAGTAGAGCTCATAAGTTGCAAACATTAATTAATAGAGAAAAATGCTGTACGTAAGGATATTTTGTCTCTTGTAAGGAATTTCCAAGGGTAAATTTTTTAAAAAATTTCACTAAAAATGACATATCCCACTATTTCTGGAGTGATGCAGCAGGTTTTCTAGCTACGGAGTGAGAAGTTGTTAGTGCATGTACCTGTTAAACCTTGAAAAAAACACAAAAATATGAACGCAATTCTTAATAATTGTTATAATCTGAGCAAGAGAGAGAGAGAGAGAGAGAAAGACAGAGAGAAATTATGTGCGTTTTTATAAAAGATTGAAATAAGAAACAAAACATATTTTGCAGCACTTAATTTTATTTATTGCCATAAAAAATTAAAGAATGATGAGATGTAATACAATAATAGTAATGATACAAGAATCAAAACAAAATTCATGAATCATACAGTTCATAAATCAAAAAATATAAGCCAGTCATTCATCATCATCATCTTCGAAACCGCTAGTAGGAGTAGCCGAATTTTTACATGTCTCTCCTAAACAAAAGGTACACAACTATGTACAGTAAAGGTCTGCCTTTTTTGCGCTACAGTTCCTTGCCAAAGTTATTTTGCAATTATAAGATATTAATTGTAGAAGTTCTTCTGAAGCTGCGGGAAGCGTTGAAGGCACTGGGTTCAATCTACCATCCTTCAGGAATCGTCCCCATTCAGTTGGATCCAGGTTATTCCCCAGCCACTGTTGGACTTGAATATAAACATGAAGTGAATGCTGTGAAGTTGCTGCAATTGTGAGTGTTTCCAGGTTAAATTTTGAAGAGAGGGTTTTAGTTACTTCCTTATTGTAGCGGATGTATCGTAGGTCATCTAGAGAATTAATTTGTTTTCTAAAAAGGTGTTTCATAAATACTTCTCCAATTTCAATGACTTTTTAGGGATCAAGTTGAGCAATGTTGAACTGCAGAGCAGGAATCCTGGTAGAGCTGCAGAGGATTGAATACCACTCTTTCATTCCTTATTATTAATGTATTACTTGTGACAGATTATTGGGATAACTCTTTTTTTCCCTCTGAAGTTTAACTTCCCCAAAGTAACCTCCTGCAATCGAGAACAGTAATTTTTATCCAACATCTTTTGCATTGTCACAATTCATTTTATCCTCAGCAACCAACCCACTGACTATATTAATCAATAAGTGTTCAGGACAACTAACATTGAGAGGATTGTGAAGCAGTAGCCAATTGGATAACTTTACCAAATCAGAATCATCTCGAGATTGTCTGGAAGGGCAGAATTCAACATGTTGTTCTGACGATACAAAACTTTTTTCATAAAAATCCTCCAAGACTTCCATGTTTATAGGGCACGAAGAAACCCATCTTTATAAAGTAGAATCTGCCATTCCTCTGCCTTGTGTTACTCCTCCTGATATTTTTATGGATCTCATAAGACACTGTTCTATTATTATGTCTGGTGCCACTCCACTCCATACACTGTCTTTCCTGTGAATAGTAAAATAACCTTCGATACTTTTTTATATTCAATGCTGTCCATTTTTTCCTTCAACTCTTCCATTTTCTGAACGTACAAATGGGCACATTTGGCATTAAAAATGTGGCCGACTGCTTGCAAGTAAGGCATCATTGATTTAATACAATACAAATGCAATTCCCGGTCCCAACTCGATCTGCTTGAATATAAAGAAGGATAAGTTTTACCTGTTTAATATACTGCAACCACAACCGGGCAGTTCTTGAAACATTCCCATTTTTGGCAGTTTTTTTAACAATGTCGAGCAGTTGTTTAATGTGGATATTCTCCTTAACATCTTCAATACTTCTCTTATTTGTTCCGTGAGTTTATAAATAGAGTCTCTGATAATGCATTTGGTTTCTTAATTCAACTATTGTAGAGAATTTTTGAGAAGTTTCCCGTATAAAACTACGAAAGTCAGAAAATGAGTTCTTAAATGCTCTGGAATAAACATGACCACTCCAAAGTCTCAACGTGATGAACCATTTTTCTGTACTTCTGTGCTTTTTCTGTTTCTACCTTACCTGAAGCCTCCTCAACGCAAAACAAACAATGGTTTTGGAAGTCGAAAGCTGAATCTTCTGCTCTCCTTGAAGTTCTGTTTTCAGAAACTTTATCATCTTGATGTGAAATTGCCTTCATTATTGATGATGGTCTGGTGTGACATTCCCTGCACTTTACATGTACAGTCATACATGTCAGGTTTATAAGTGTTTGAAGACCCTTTATCACTATAACTGTGCTACTAACACTCTATCTATTGCCACAAATCACACACGATGGGTCACCATGCATTTCGCAAACGGTATGCAATAAGTAAAATGCTAGGGAAAATTAAACAACGATACGCAGGCTTTGAAGAAGTTGGACACGTGGCATATGTACGGAATGCGACCCAGGCGCTACTCCCCTCCATATAAGGTAATACGCGACCCCCCCGTTTTAAATAAAATTTCTCTTTTTCTTCTTTCTTATACGTATTCTTTGTTTTAGATGAGATATCTAAAAAATAAATAAATAAAAAGATGACGCTGTTGTGAAGGTAAGAGTAAAAGGTAGGAGTAAGTACATAGGTGGAAATCCCTTGGGGTGAAATGGACGGGAGGGGGGAGGAATATTTTCAGAATTTAATTTTTGACTTTTGTAGTATGGGAAACTATCTGAGACAGAATTGTCATATGTAAATGTAACTTAGAAATATTCATAGTTACCTATGAAGTGTACCTAACTGTATACAAAAATTGAACTTTGTGAGCACACGACAATTTTAGTAAGAAATAAATATCTTAGACATTTTTCAGCGAATCTTCAATTTTTTTTTAATCCTCTGAGCGCCCAATTATTTTGAACTTTTAGCTACCAGGTTAGAAAACTTAGATTTAAAGTAAATGAATCGATCTTTTTGTATTCAATTATATCTCTGAAGTCTTAGGAATACTTGATCCATGATTGTTTAAGAAAATATGCATATAAATATGAGCTATCTACATTTGAACTGAACATGAAAAACTGAAAAAGACGTTTGCGCCGCTCGGAGGGCTTTAAGAAACAGTCCTCTCATTTAGGACTTCATTAGCATTCTAATCACTCTTTTGATTTGTCGATAGTTTTAATTTTATGGGACGAAGCATATCAGCAATGGATTCTAAAACAGGAAAATTTTCCTTCCTGACGTCAAATAAATCAATTTTCAGTTATTTTGTAATTTTTTATTGGGTACATCTAGGTATAAATCAAAACAGCTATCATTCCAGAGTTTATAAGTTTTTCAGAATTGAAAAATGATGGTTTTTGATCGGGATATGGGGAAAAACATAATTTAAGACAAAAGTGCTCGGCGGCCATCTTGGATCTGCCATTTTGGATTGAAGCTCACATGAGAAATTAGGTGACTTTTCAGGATTCGTTCTACACAGATATAGGAGTTAATCTTGAAAATTTCAACGAATTATGAATTACTTTTATATCGACCTTTTATTTACCCTAAATTTTCTGGGCTAGTTGACAGCTTTTAGTTGAGCTCGATGTCATTGAATATCTTAAAAATGAGGAAATCTTTTTAGAAATTATTGCAACTGGGGATGAATCGTAAGTCCATGGCTATGATTCAAAGATATCGAAAGCAGTTTTCAACTGAGCTTTCTCTGCCATAAGAAATGCGACGACAGCACAGTACACATTTTTCAAGCATCTATTGTACGGAAGTGGCGGGAGATACAGCCTTGTTACTTTTGGTACATGAGAGGGAGGTTTCAAGGTCAATATCTGTAAAGCGTCTTCACTGTGTGTTTTAGGTTTGAGGGTAGGGCACCAGTCCCGATATATTTTAATCACCTCTCGTAAATCTACATCTGATCATAGGTCAAACATTATGGCATCGGTCATTAGAAATTTAGAGTGGAGTGTCGATTTTCACGACGTCCAAGTCACCAGTGTACTGTTCAAAATTAAGAAGTCCGTCTGCGGTCGCCCTCTTATAGCATCAAAACGGGTCTTTAATTTAGCAAATCAAATCGAATGAATCGTAACATCATCTAGAACTTGAATTGCTTAAGGTTCATAAAAAATGATGCAACAGAAATAATTGTATACGTGTAGGTATAATTGTAGGGTGGCAGGATTCACAAAATCCCTGGGGGTCTGCGCTCATAAGGGGCCCAGATAGGAGGTGTTACAATTACACAGGAGACATCAATGCAGTCTTGCCCTCCAGGATTGCAAAATAAATTTATTAATAAAATGTGCTAAATAGCACAAAATTAACTTACAGTCCTATAGTCAAGGAGCGTAGTAATAGAAACTTTTGCTGAAATGAAATAAGCAATTTAAAATTAACTGTGAAGCATTATTAATTTACCAAATATAAAAATTTGTCTCAAAAATATAAACTTCTGAATTATTTCCTTACTCCTTCTAAGATCCTTTAAAATTAACCAATAGTACTATAAAGAGTGATTAAACATCTCAGAAAATGAAGTACTTTTTATAATTAGTGATAGTGACGAGTTTAATTATCTAAGTGTCCCACCCTAAACATTTGTCGTGGATACCATACTGTCTAGTTGCGCCACTGGATATACGAGACATATAGAATAGATTCTAAATATTTTAGAGCGGTTCCATGAATCTTTTCCTAATACAATTCCATCATAATCAGAAAAACCATTAACACTAAACGTACCGACACTTAATATATCTATTCATACATAACGAGACCGGTTTAGATAAAAACTTTATTTCTCCTCATTGAATCTAAAAAAATATTGATTTTAGTAAGGAAATATTCAACAAAGTAATTTTAAGGTAAAAATTCAATAAAATTTATTTTGCCCATTTCTTCATAGACAAAAATCGCTGCGTATGCTTTTACCAATGTTGTTGAAGACAAGACAGAAGGAACACCGCCTCATGTCCCTGTTCCTGCAACCATTACAATTGCCGTACCAGTTGGATGGACATGGGACGGAGAGTGAAGACAATACAGAAGAATCAAGTCTAAAATATTATCATGCTACCATGTTTTTCCGTACTAAAGGTTCGAATCTGACTTATCGTATTCACAGACAGAGATATATGTAGAATGTGCATCTATAAGGTGTGCCCAAATGAAAAGGAGACTACAATTATATATAAAGAAATTTTAAAAACAATATTCTAATTACAGTTCATGTGGAACAGTACAACTATAAATATTCGCCATTGACATTGATA
>BGPR01019934.1:0-13694 GCA_013235015.1 Araneus ventricosus
TCATCCCCGTAGCTCTAATAGTTTTCGAGTTATCGTGTTCACAGACACACACACAGACCCACATACAGACACACACACAGACAGACATAATTCCAAAATTGTGTTTTTCGGAATCAGGGAGGTCTAAAAAGTGGAGATTCGACAAAATCTCGAGTTCGAATTTTTTGACGATTACAATACTTTCTCTTTGTATACTTCGTATACGAGAAAGTAAAAAGGAGTAAAAACAAGAAAATTCAGCAAACGAATTAAGTAAATAATGATATTACACAACAAAAGGCTAATTCATTTGACACTCCATTAAAAAAACACACTAAAAATATAAAGCCACTTCACTTGATATATGAATCAGAGAAAAATTAAAAACCAAAAGGCTAATTCATTTGACACTCCATTAAAAAGATATAACATATATGAATCAGAGAATAATAAAAACTAGTCATGTCATTTTCAAAAGTTCTTTTTAAAGCCCCCCAATAGAGTCCATATAAAAATTTGAAAGTTCTCTTTACATGCCTCAGAGTGGATTTAGAGCGAGCAAATCAAAAGAAAATAAAAATTGACATACCCCTGACTTGTAGTGAATTCATCTTGTAATTAAAAAATATATAAAAATGTGATTTACAAAACTTCCCTAAAAAAATATAGCATCGTACATTATTCATTAGCTCAAATTTTCATGCTTCTTTCTTTTTTTTTTTTTAGAGTTTTACTTCTATTATTTTATTGTTAGCCTTTTTTGTCCTTACACTGTGTATATTTTTGTACATAGGTTTCCATATGTTTTTCTCAACCAGGAGTATGTGTGTTGTTGTAGTTGTTGTTTCCTTTCTTATGTATAACCTAGATTTGTTGTGTTATTTGTCTATTATCCTTTCCAATGTTAAGATACCGTTTTTTTTCTTTCCAATTTTGTATCAAGCGTATTGCGATGTGTTATTTCTCATAACATACCAGTCATTATTCATCTTTTCAACATTCAGTTATACCCGTTGGACCTGTAATAAATCCAATCAATATCCCTTAAGGCCAGTATGTGTACAACTACACTCATCCAAAAAAGTCCTGTGCTCTGTTTTCAAAGGACAGATGGCACGGGGGTCAGGACAATTTATCAGAAGCAAGGACAGATGTGAACTCAGTCATGTCTCCCTCTGGGAGTATGGTATGCACTTCCTTCCACCTATACCCATTCAACTCATAGGGAACCCTTTGGATTCCGGGTTTAGGAGTATACAGTGACGTTAATGTCGACATAGAAATCGGAATTCAGTGGTAAAAAATATCATTCATTTCTCATATAGTAGCTGCTGGTGCAAAAATCATGGTAACAAGTTCATTATTTGAATAAGGGGATGCTATTATACATGATGCTTTCTTGTGACCTAACAGGTAAAAGTCCATTCAAAAGGATTCAGGTGGTTGATGGCAGTAGGTAATGGATAGGGCTGCTTCAACTGAGACAGTCCCCTAGTGCTTCAGCACTTGAATTATGACCATGCATTGAATGGCGATTTGTGCTTTTTTGGTTTGCCCTTTTGCTCTTTATGTCTTTATCCATAGTTTTGAAATTCCCTTTATACAGGGTGTCCGAGAATTATTTCTCACATTGCAAAATTATGTAAAATAATACTAAATCATATAGAACCAGGATATCTTTACTAACTTATTATAGAACTACAAAAGTTAATAAATATTGACGTGAGAACCTTTGGTTGCATGTTGTATGTCCAAGCAACACTGGATTTCATGCATGTGTTTACAAGCATCCGAGGAGCTATCGAGTGAATAGCGGCTGTGATACGCTGCTTCAATTCCTGCATATCAGCATAAGACATCTGATACAATCTTGCACAAGACTCCACATGAAAAATCCAAAGGACCTGAATTCTGGAGTTTTGATGGCATGACTACTGATTGAAATTTTCTCATACAGTACACATCCGGCCACACCTAGCTCCATCTTATTGGTTTCTGGGAATAAAAAGTGCTACGAAACAATACATTAGGAGCCGTGTTAGTAATATGAGACAATGCTACAATTCCTAGTTATTTTTTTGCATACTTTTGTAATGTGTCCAATAATTCTCAGACACCCTGTATAATAGCTGATATTTTTGTGTTGAATTTTAGCTCAGTTGGTTAACAGAATCTCGGCATGTACATAAATAAATGCATTTTATAAAACATGTATATAATCCTCTGTCCAATAGCTAACCCCCTCTTTTATTTTTGTCTTTGTACTTTGAACCACCTAGCACAAGTCTCCTCAGCCCTTGGGCTTCTGTTCTTTCCTGTGCGTCATTGCAATGGTGATAACAGAAGTTGCTTTATATCATGGTTTTTATTACCACAATCTGAAATATTATCTTTTTTGGTGTTAGTCTGCCTGATCAGAAAAACACTGAAATGTGTTCATTCTTTTTTTCTCTAGATCTCTCTCCCCCTTTGGTAGAAATGAAAAATTGTAACTCTTAAATGATCTTGCATACTAATTAGAATAATTTAAAGAGTTTGTAAGATTTAAATGAGATATTGTGTTTAGGGTTTATGATTTCCCAGCTTTTTTTCCTACCCGGGAAATCCTGGGAACATAACAGCTATTCCCGGGAATGCATCAAAATTTGAAAAAAATCTAAAAATTAGTTATTTTTAATTTATCAACAATATTTACACAAAATAAGGATATTCATAAAAACCAAAATTTATACTCCACTTTATACATTGAGCTTAAAAATAGAAATAAAATTTATTAATTATTCCTTTTTAAAGTTTAATTTACGAAAACATAATAAATCTATGCTTTTATCATTCAGCCTAGTTCCTAGCTTTGTTATAAACAACCCAGCAGCAAAAAATCCTTCACTATCTTGCTGAAGCTAGTTGAACAACATAGGACCTTTGTCTGTGAATGGATCAAATTTTCTAACTTTTCATACGTCAAAGATTTCTCTTCCAAAGTTTCCGGGCTCTCTTCTTCTGGGTGTGAAGAGCTGGATAGTGATTTGTCTTCCTCTCAAAAAAGGCTTTTCATAAATATTTTAGATGGTTGAATCAAAGATTTTTTTTTTATTTGGTAAACGTGAAAGATCAACAGTAACTGCAGCAGCATCATACTTTCTCCCAAAATTTTAGATATTGCATTAATCCAACTGAATTAACATTGCGTCTCTCATTAATTCTTTGGATCGGAGAACATTTCATATTCTTTGCAAATTCCAAGTTACGTTGTTTAAACTCTCCAACAATTGAAGCAAATACTCCTTCTGCATTGAGCAAAGTCGTATTTCAACTGCATAGTTTCACTAGTCCAATTTTTACTGGTTTCAAACCTGCTACAATTACAGTGAGAGTTTCAAATTCTACATTAGAAAACAAAAATTTTGTTCTTTTAATATCAATTAATGCTTTTGAAATTACTGATTTTATTTCTAAAAATCTTTCAAGCATTGCCAGCAAACTATTCTAGCATGTTTCGGTGTCTCACCGAACCATCTTTTGACAGCCAAACTCTGCTTTCACATAATTTTGTAAATTCATTCTTGAGAGGTGATTTTCTGAATAATTTTACAATTTTTTGTTCCCAGGAACTCCCTGGAATTATACTTGATTCCTGGGAATGCAAAAAGTATGAATTTTACTAGAATCCCGGGAAAGAAACCCTAATTGTATTGTACTTAAACTATTATATCTTTACATCCCGGGAAAGAAACCCTAATTGTATTGTACTTAAACTAATGTTGTCTTTTAAGATGATATATAAATTATTTTCATGCATTAATTATTTCAAAAACCGAGGAACTGGTAAAAAACAGTTTGAGTACAGTTAAATCCCATTAAAATAAAAATGTTTTTAGCATTATTTTCTTATAACTTTTATTTTGCTTAGTATTATTGTTTCTTTCAAGGTGCTTGTGGGGGAGCTATTTGTTGCACTACATGCCATGTGTATGTGGAAGATGACCTGTTTGACAGGCTTCCTGAAGCTCACCAAGAGTAAATATACTTAAGTTACATTTCCTCTTAATTTTATGTTTTTATTCATTTTATTTGACAAACAAGACTTTGTCTTAGATTTTGCATTATTTGTATTTGCTATGAATTGCTTTCAGTGGGCAAAACTGGTCTTTTAGATATTTTTATTGATTTTAAAGTTCATGTCCTTAGGCAATTTTAGTGCTAATTTGGAAGTTGTGAACATTATTTTTAGCAGGAAGGAGAATTAACCTTTAGGCTACGGGGACTTAAACCAGAAGAACTCTGTTGAATGCAGGGAGTGATATTCTGCCTTGTGACTGGTACAGCAGTTGTACCGACCCACATTCAAAGGTTAAAAAATTTCTGGTACAACAGTTGCCTGTAAGCAAAAGGTTAAAAAGATATTTGTTCAAGTTTGAATTATTTTTAAGTTAAAACAAAATAAAGATGCTACGGATTATTTGTTACTAGGGGGTTACACCTTCTGCTCTCTCTACTCCTCAACCCCCCAAAATCACATTGTGATTCTATTATAAGATCACTACATGATCCCAGCTCGCTTCTCTCGCTTGCCATACAGTTATGCATTTCTGCTAGTAATTGGAAATCCTAAATACATTAATTACTGAAAGTAAATTTAACACTCCAAGCGGCACAAACATTTTTATTCGTTTTTCATGTTCAGTTAAAAAGCAGATAGCTTGTATTTATATTTTATTAAAAACTATGGATAAAATATTCTTAAGATTTCAGAGATATAATTAAATACAAATAAGATTGATTTATTTACTTGAAAAGCTAAGTTTTCTAACCTGATAGCAAAAAGATAAAAATAATTGAGCGCTCAGAGGGTTAAATGATCTGAAATTGCACGGCCTCCTAAAATTAATTTTTCAGTAATTACTAAAATTAAAATCTTCTGGTAGCAAAGAGATGCATATGTAAATGTTAGAAAGAAATCTGAATGCTAATATATATAATTCTAAGATGTTTAAAAATTAAAATTATTTACATTAATCAGAAATCAGTCATTTAAAACTTCTTTCCATACACAATTGACAATATCTTCAACAAGTTTATTCCACCAAAATTTTAAACATGCCCTATTTTCAATTAAATGTTGCTGAGAAAAGCTTCCCCGCATATATTCACACTTACTCGAATTATTATTTAGCAAAGAAAGATGTAACTTTTCTTTCTAGGCAGTTATTTATGAGTTAATCTCAGAAAATTTAAGTTGTCAAGAGATGATATAACCCAATTTACAACCTTTTACCTAAAGCAGGACAATTTTAAGAGAAAAGTGACTTGAAATATGCTCGTATATTAACAATTTAAAATTGAAACCATATTAATTATTCACTTTTAGCTCTTTAAATTTGATAAAATCCTAAGTTTACTCATGTTATGTTGCTACATGTATACAGATACCACATGTATACCACTCCAGTTACAATTTAGTCAAGAAAGGTACAAAATTTTTCTCTGGGTAATTAGTCACTTATGTTTTTTAAAACTCAGAAAATGTGAGTAATGGAGAGATGAAAAAGCCCATTCCTCAACCTTTTAATTAAAAAGGACATATTAAGGAGACATTCATTCATTTGCCTAATCGAAACTGCATGACTGAAACTTATTTTGTTCAAACTATTTAACTCAAAAGAAAAAGAAAAAAAATCGTCTCAGACTTTCCGCCGATATTAACAAACTAAACTTGCAAGCTGTTGCCAAATGATGATTAAGAAATTCGACCCTTTTTTGTTGCCACATAAGAGAATTATATATAGAGATGTTAAAACTTGTCTTGTTAGTTATGTTAAAACTGATGAGATCTCAAAATACAAATATTAATTTTTTAAAAAAATTCAAAGCTAATGAATTTTAATTTTTTAAAAATGAATTTTATTTAAAATGATTTTTTAGATTTCATATAAGTTATTTACTGAATTTTAATAATTTAAGCTTTTTGGTACATTTTTCTATTTATTGAAATTCATGTAAATATGCTTTTTATTGTGTTTAAATTTTTGTCAAAAGTGCAATTGTCATTTTAAATGTTTGGAGATTATATATTGCTCTGTAGGGTTTCATTTTGATTGCTCAAAATGTCACAAGAGAATTGTCAGTTAATCAGTTATAACAGTTTTTTTCATAAACTTTATTTCTTTCCCTTTAATCTTTTTATTTTCCTATTTTTGGTTTGTTTCCTGATTAAAATAATTACATTTGTTTCTAAAATGATTGTTATCAATGGTACCATTACTGTCCAAGATCAAGTCTTGAATACTGTCTACAAAAAATTTTTCCAACTGTAGCTGTTCCTTTTCATAACTAACCAGATTCTTTTCAAATTCCACATCTTTATTTTTGAGTTCAGTTTAGCTAGATTAATGTATTGCTTGGAAGCTAGATATGGGATGGACATTTTTGAACCGTGGTCGTATGACATGACCAAAATCTGTTTCGGCATCCACTCTTCAAATTTCCATGCTGCACTATAGAGAGGGCAGCTTTGGATGGATTTAACAACCATCAGGCCCATATACATGATAGGCGTTTGTTCGAATTGGGCGAGAAACCCGCAATCCTTACGTTTCAAATCTGAGACTCTCTCTCCTGGCTATTATAGCCCATTTTTTTCTTCTTTTCTTGATGGAGTGTCCTTTGTCTGTCCATTTTCTCATGAAAAATTATATATTATAAATTAATAATTTCTATTTTATTGAAAATGTGTATGTTATCATCAATATACAGATTTAAGAACCATTAAAATTATCTCTGATTTAAATAAAGCTCCTATTCTTTTAGAGGCAAACAACTACTTCAAAGTACAGGGTTACCCTAAATGATTTATCGGGTTTCAAAGGACTGCTTATTTACAAGTATACGACATACAAAGACGGGTGATACATGAAAAGATACATACACTCACCAAGTTTCTGATACATACTACACATGGCCAGGTGCAGCTTTTCCGTATTTGTGTAGGAATGCATGCTGAACGCTTGTAACCAAAGAACACTTTGCATATTCCAACACACAAAACCTCTTCTCCTGCATTGTCACCATCTTGTACAGTGCCACTACAGGCCTGTCATCTAGTGAGCCACAAGGCAGGCTTTCTAAACTTGTGGAGTGTATGTATCTTGTCATGTTTCGCCCATCTTTGTAGATCATATACCTCTGTCGGTCAAAATACTGTGTATTGACACAGAGTTTTGAAACCTGATGGATCATTTAGGCTAACCCTTTATAATCCATTTGCAACATGATTATACTAGCTTTTTATTGCATTTAAAGTCTTTTAATAAAACATATAGTATCTGTTTTAAATCATTTAAAGGGATTTTTAATGCTTCTAAAAGAATTTATTTTATGCAGCTGTGATTCCTTTTTTTTAATTTATCAAAAAATTATCTCTCCTTTGTTTCGAAACATACATTGTATTTGTAAAACTATAAATTAGAAAAACTTTTTCATTCATGATGGAATGCCATTTGTTATTGTATTTGTTTTTTGAAATAATTAAATAATTCTGCTTTAAATTAACAAATATTGGTTTGGGAAGAAATATAGAGGATAAAAAATGATGGGAGACTGTCTTTTCAAAGAGCCGGTGATGTTAAAGGTGTAGTCTACTTTACTCGCATGACTCTTTTGTTTCTTGTAAGTTTTTAAGTTTAAGTAAGTTTTTTTTGTAACTTCTGTTGTTACCTTTTATCTCTAAAATAAGACATTAGTTATGTTTTTAACATCTGTAGTTACCGAGATGTAGAAGATCTCCCATACTAAGTTTTGTGGCGTTTGCACGTGTGAATCAGTTTCCTTCCTGAGACTCCAATGGGAGGAACGTAATCCTATATTAAAAAACTCCTAATTTTCAGTAGGTTTAAGTAAACAATGTAAAAGCAGAAAGCTTACTTCTTGTAAATTGTATACACAAGATGTCCACTCGAATTGTGGCCTAATAGCTAATTTCTAAACCATTAGAGATAAGTATATATTTCCAACTGGAAAAATGTTTTGGATGATGTAAAGATTTTTATTTTATATTGTTTGAGTCAATAAATGTATTTCTGAAAAAAATTACAAAGTCTAAACTTTCATGCAGTTCCTTGGTCCTATTAGAAATTAGCTGTTCAGTCACCATTAGTGAGGACACCCTGTATATAGTTGTTTACAAAATGTCTCGATATCTTATAATTTTTTTTGTTTCTTTTATATAGAGAAGAGGATATGATAGATGCTGCTCCTTTCCATAAATTGACCTCACGGCTAAGTATGAACACTTTTTCTATAATTTTGTGTATTAACCCGTTCAAGTTTTGAAAATTACTAAATTTATTTCAAAAATGAGTGTTAGACATGTAGCCGATCATAAATATGTAAAGGGGAAAAAAAAATATATAGCATCTTTATTTTAAAATAAATTGTGGTTTCACAGTGAAACTAATGAACGGTAACGGGCTATTTTTTCTTCAAATGAGTTATCTACGAAATGCAATTTAAATTATGTATTTAATTTATAAGTATACGTCAGTATTCAGGATATTGAACCTTCATAATATTCAATATTACTTTCGAAGATTCAATTTTAAAAAATATCAATTTGTGGAAGAATCCTCATCATTTTGTTCCACTTTGATATCAAAAGCAATTTAGCTCTTGCAATGATGATATCTTTGTGAATACTAATGGCATTGAACTGGAACTTTTATATAAGTTGGCCTATATATCTGACTCTTAAGTTATGAAAGAAAAATTACGCTATGTTTTGCCCATGCACAGTAAAAAAATGCTCAATGTTTGGTTTCACTGTAAAACCAATGAACATGAAAGGGTTATCTATTTATAGATGTGGAATCCCTACTAATCCTAAAAGTAAAAAAGTTACCGAATTTTTATGACAGATTGTGATTTTTTTCAACAGAAAGAATTCTGTCAATTAAATATTGTTTCAATTTTTTTTTAAGTTAACAGAAACTTTAACAGCTGAAAAGTTTTTTTTATGCCTCTTATTCTTAATAGGAAAAACTTATCTGGTATGCTGTTTTCAAAATCAAAATCGGTCATATTAATGAAAACAAATTAAAGATCTCCCTTCTTTGTTCATTCATAAAACTTAACTTTTTAGAATTGATATAGAATATTTGAATGAGATTTACTTTTGTTTCAAAGAACAAATTAGTTATTTGCTCTTTGTTTTCATCATCACTGTATGTTGTAGAGGGATAATTTTTGTAATACATATATGTAAGCAAAAAATCGCAGTTGATTAAATTTAATTCTCTTCTAGTGTCTCTACTAATAATAAAGGAGAATGTCTGTGTGTGTTGGTGCTCTCACTTAGAGCAGACCACTGGACTTTTAGCCATGGAATTTGGCACAAGCATACTTTGGAAGGTGGAAATGGAGTTTTTTTTTTTGAAATTTTAATTAATTAAAAATTAAGCGAAATGTTAGCGTTTTTCCTTAATAACTTTCAAAAATATTACAGCATCTAGATCTGAGTCGTGAGCAGAGAGTTCTATAGTCCTATATGTTAGAAGGTGATAAATACCAAGGGATCTCCATTATTGGTTTCAGTAATGAATACTTTGTACTTTGGTACGTGGAGACATCCAATTGCTTCTTTTAGATAGAAATGAACACTGTCAACATTCACATTTTAATTATTGCATATGCAACATGACGAGACAAATATTTTATCTCTTGTGTATAATTTTTTTTTTGTTCCAAATTTCACGATCTATAAAAAAATGGCAGTTTGATGTTTTGAAAGGTTAATAATTAAATGCATTAACATTTAATTGCTCTTTACAGAAAAGTAGAACATAATTAAATTATGGAAAATTAATTTTTTTACTCTCATTGTGGCATCTGATGTTAAGAATGTTTGTGTATGCGGAAGATTATTTGTGTGGGGGGTCATAATTAAACAGGTTTTTTTTTTCCAATTCACTAAAATTTTCATCTTTTAAATGTTTTAATTATTACATTTTCAAGTATTTTTGTGTAAAAGAACGAAGACTAAATAAAAAAAATTAGTCCTTTTGAAACTTAAATAACAGCACAAGGGAAAAACAACAACAAAAACTAAAGTGTAAAAGATTTCATTATGCTTCTTTTCAGTGGAAATTTACATTTACACTATTATTATTTTTATTATAGCTTTTCTATCAATCTAATGTTTCAATCCTTGAAAATTTTTGCAAGATTTATATCCAAATTAAATGTTTCAAAAAGATTTTATTGACTACAAATCTGAGTTTATTTTTTATAGATTATTAATATGTATATCCTCATATATAAAAAAATAATAGATGGTTAAATTTTGCATAGAATTCACGTAAATTTCTATTATTTGGAATCTTGCAGAAAATAGTTTGAAGACCATATTAAGATAAAGCCAGTTTTATTTTCACCATCCAAATATTTTTAATCAAGCGGAACTTAAGTTCCTGAAACTCTGCATGCTCTTGAGTTAAATGACAACTTGTTTCTGGGTAAATTAAATAGTTGCTTTTTGGTAATGATTTCTTTTGTAATAGAAATAATTTAAAGAAGGAAAATAATGACATGAAGTGCTAAATATTAAAATTCTCAATGACTTTAAGCAGAGCACAGAAACTGCCATTTGAATCATTGCAGGCATTTTTTCTTGGTAGATTCCCTTATAGGAAGTTTACCTATTGCAATGGTTCTCATGACACGACTTCCTGAAAATTTCTGTGGATTTTCACCGATCTTGACCCTTAGAACCCCAAACCCCCTTTGTTCAAAAGTTTATATGTATATATACATAGAAGAAACAATCTTAGACGCAAAAGCTACGTAATCAAAAAACAATCATAAACAACAAAATGTAAAAAAGCAATGCAATAAACCGATCGAAAGAAAATACCACGAGTTTTAATAGAGAAAAAATATAAATATGAACAAAAAGGGATAATAAAAATGTAAAACACAAACGCATCGAATGCGCAATAAATGCTGCAATTCTAGGAGTGTTGTGGAAATATATCCAATTCAAATTTAAATGGAGAGATAGAAAAGGATGGAAAGTTTTTTGTTAAAACAGTATGGATGCTTCTTCAGGGAAAGTGAAATCCATATTAATTACATTAGAAAAATCCTAACACTTTCTGCTAACAGTAATGAGTAATAAAGCTAAAAGAACACTGCTAAGATAGAAGTGTTGGGATAGACAAAAAAGCCAAATATGAATGACCAAGAATTAAAAATGTACATAACATAAAATGGATGGATGCAAGCAGCAGGATAGAAGGCAAAGAACTGAATGTGTTGTATTGGGGACAGGATGTTTTCAAAGTATCAGATTACTAGAGTCGTACCTAAGTTTTGAGGTGGGGGAAAGGTTCAATTAAGATTACGATGGAGACAAAGAAGGCAATGAAAAATAGACAAAAAAAATTATAAAATTAATGGAAAAATGGCAAGAATTAAAACGTTTTTGGAAGAGCAGCTAGAAGAAATTATTTTGAATTCCATTAATAAACGATTTTCAGATTATTACAACCACAAGTTTTAACTATGTGATGGTAAAGCTATTTTTCAAAAATTGTATTTCAATTGTAATCTAGTAATACTTTTATAGCACTGCTTGTTTCTGGGAAGATGAGTTTCACTGCTGATAAGTTGCCATGAATTTTTTTTTTAAAAGATTCACCAGATAAACTATTTTTGTAATTACTTCAATTAATGTATTATTTGACTAGTTTTTAGATTTAACAAATACATTGTTATATCCTGATTCTGACCTTTAAATAATTTTTTTAAATATGTATATTATCCCCAAAATGTACTTTGAAAGACTGACTCAAACAGCAGTGAGAGGTATTGAAAAGGGGTCCAAGTCAACAATTTTTTTCATCTTATATATCTTTTAGTGGTGGAAGCATGCATCTTTGTATGTGAATAGATGAATGTAAAAGAAACATTTTACTAATTGACATTTTTGCTCTATGGGCTGTATAAAAATTTAATTTTTGTAACTTTTTATTGTCAATCCCCTTGGTTATCAAAGTATTTTCATACAAATTCTTACCTTATTTGATGAAACTTTGTAATTGGAAGTATATATCTAAAATCAATATTTAAGGAAATAAATACTTGTTCTACCTTTTTGGGACACCGTGTGCATACCTTACGTTATTTAAATGTTTTTACTTTATACTGGAACAACAAGAAACATGTATCTTTCTGTATCGCTCACTTTTCAATGCATTTTTCCGTCTGAAATACTTCCAAGCAACTTATTTTTCACTAATTTGTAATCTGGGATAGAGCTTTACTTGGTTAGGCTTAATAAAACTGCATATCATTTTCTTTTTTTGCTAATAGTTATTCAAAAATGTATGAGATTCAGGCTGTTTACTTGTGCCTCTGAATTATTTTTTTAAATTCTTTAAAGGTTTTTTTTTTTTTTATCTTAGTAGATAACGAACATTTGCTACTAATTTGTCATAAGTGACATTGAATTCTCTCTTTTTTTAATAAATAGTTTAAACATTGCATTTGTAGAAGTTTAATACTTAAAACTATAACTATGAACCATTCAGATTTTAAAAGCTTATTTTTCCATGCTTGCTATGCTTTTTGATAAGTTTTGGAATTTTACTTTGATTTTTTTCACCTGTTCATCATAAGTAAGTTTGCAACTCAAATACTTAAAAAATAAAATCCTGTTACTTTCTTTTATAAGTGTTATCATGTCTATTTTACCAAATAATTTAAGTTAGTCTTTTTGTATTTGCTTCACAATTTTTTTTTTGTCTTTTTATTTGTATTCTTCCATCTAAAGTTTATTTAAATAAATAAAGAATAATTCTCCTGATGGTTTTAATTTCTTTTGTTTACATTCTTTTGTCTGAATTCTTATTGCAATTCAAAGTTTTAAATGTTTTGATTGAAATGTTTGTTAAAAAACTTTTAATTTCAATAATCTTTTGAGAAGCTTGCTAGCAGTTTTTTGAATTAATTTCAAGCCTGTAGCTTTTTTCAAAGTTTTGAGGTCATGATTTTTACCTTTGGCGCATAGTAAATACATTGTGTTTTTCAAAAGCCATTATTTTAAAAACAGTATATTTAAAAGTTTTCTTTTTGTGAATTAGTTGATTCACTTAACACATATTTTGTAGTACATTTTTAGTTTCCTTTATATAGGTTGTCAACTTTGTGTAACCAAAGATATGGAAGGTACAGTTTTCACTTTACCACCTGGTACACAAAACATGCAGATTGATAAAGATTATACCAGAGAGTAAGTATCAATAAATTTTGAAATATTGAGCAATATAGACTGTGGTGTTTATTTCATTATGTAATTAAAAAATTCTTCCTAAGTGAGTATTCATAATAACATTGTTTTGTTTGTGTAATTTCAAGCACAATTGATTTAATATACAAATGTTTTAAATAGTGCAGCAGCATTTAAATGATATAAATTGCCCCAAGTTTATATTACAAGTTATTTATATAGTCAATCTGTCATTAAGATGGCTGTTAAATGCATTGGCTGCCACTGATGCCATTTGACTCATCCCTGTGATTCGTATCTTCTACGGGTTCTCCATAGTTACTACGGATTTTATCGGAAATTTGACCAAACTACAGAACTATGGATAAAATTAAAATTTCTATGGAAACAAGTTTTCTCGTAGTCGTTTTGATTGTATTCCTTGATGACATGACAC
>BGPR01019934.1:13704-28507 GCA_013235015.1 Araneus ventricosus
TTAAAAAATATTAAATTTATCCTCGTACATTTTCAAATATTCTTCTTCTTGCTATAATTTTCAGGTTTCAGTTGAGGTGTGGAAGTAATGTGGAAACAGTTAATCAACATGATAGTTTTCGCAAGAAGATACGTCAGTAAAAATCAAAGACAATAAAAGTTATTTTTCCCCCATTAATTGTATTTGTTTTATTTTTACTCTGCAATAATTTTTTAAGGACTTCTCACTTGCCTCTTATGTCATAATATTCCATTTTGTTAATTAATTTAATTGTCCATTTCAGACATGCTGTTTATGATCAGTGTATTATTCACATCTCTTATTTAACAGAAGCTAATTTAGAGTACTAAGAAATCCATACATACTTGTATCCAAACTCGTATCTTTTATGCTATATAAAATGATTGTAGATTCTTTTAAAAAATGTGCTGATTTGAAAAAGGATGTGTCCTCAAGTATATTTTTAAATGGTGGTAGAAGGTTTGATCTAAATATGAAGTATTACTAATATAATAGAGCCCAGATCTGCCTCTCACTGATCTGGTAACGCTCTGACATCACCAACGATAAAATTCATGCTATAGCACTGCAAGATGTTAAACAGCATTATTTCATTGTTAGAGCACCTAAATTTCAGTAATTTTAAATTTGAAATTAGAATGACAATTATTTTTTAAATTTAATAGCTTTAAAATAGTGAAATAAAATTTGCTATCAATTGATATAAAATTTATCTCACTAAGGTCAATAGTTCCCAAGAACTTTTAAATTATATTAATCCTATATTTCAAATTAATTTCCGTTTTTTAATGGAAAGTAGTAAATCACGTCAGTGGTATATCATGTCCGTGATATAGTTTGGATGCCACGATGCATCTGATTATTTATTATAATTATGAAGATATAGTTTGATAATATTTTTTTGGCAACGTTTGACCAAGCATAGAAGTGCTTTGTTCTGATTAGAATTTCGAAAAAGAATTCCTTTGAAATTTTGACTTACGTTTGACAAGCTGAGAATTTCATGGATATTGAATTATAATAAAATTGTTAAACAATGAAAAATACTTCACACGGAATGTTGTTTACCAAGAGGAATTGAATTAAGAAATATGTAAATAAAATAAAATATGTTTTCTGTCATAATACATATGTTTATTTTATTTGTTTTCAATCAATGTTAAACATTTCTCTCGCATATATATGTTTTTAAACACATCAAATTTGACGGGAAAGCTCTCGAATGAAGAGGCAATTTGCACCCGTCATACCATGATGGGTAATTTTCTAGTGTCTATATATTTGTCATAATACCAAGAGATTTTTTACTGCCTTCACAGGAATGTGTTAAGACCCCCCCCCTAAAAAAACGATTATAATCTTAATTTTAAAATGTTTCCTTCTGAGGCTAATTTCATCATTTTTGTTCAGTTGTGTATCTGCAACATTATAACTTTCCCTCCAGACTTTTGCTTAATTCATTTACCACTGATATTTTAACAGAATCTATCTTAACCAGCAACAATGTAAAGACAGCACCTCACTAATTCTGGTTAAGAGATTTTTCTTGGGAATTGAATAAATGTGTCTAGAGATTACCTGTTCATGCTTTGTGATGTCATGTATAGAAATAGCAGCAAAATCTGTTGCTCATGCTTTTAGGTCTATTGATAAAATTAAGTTAATAATACTGAAAATCGTACAAATTATTTAAAATTAAAACACATACTTTTGATTTTAATTTCTATTTCTTAATGTGCTGACCCTATAACTTCTGGATGTCTGCTTTACAACTTGTTCTAGAGTTTTAAAAAAAATCACTAAAGACGAAATGTCGTAAGATGGGCTTTCTGTTGTAGCAATATCTCAGATTTGATTGTCATAGATTTTACTAATGAAAGTTATTGGAAGAAAATCATCATGAGTGAGGTCTTAAGAAATAAAGCATGAAAAATAGAACGTGATGAATCAAATGACACTAATAACATGATTGTGTATTCTGAAAATGCAAGGCATTTTGCCCTTCTTCTCGAAGCCCTTCTCTCTTCTACAGCTGGATCATATCTGCACCATGCCTCCTGCTTAATATCTTTGACCTCCATCGCTAAACCTCTCTTCTGCTACCCTTTTTCTCTCGCAGTGGGATCTTCTATCCATATTTTGTTTACCAACACTGAAATCAAAAACTAATCACTAAATCTAGATCTTCCTCTAAATATCTAATTCAAAATTAAAGACCAGTGGAATAGAGAGAACTTGAAATATGGGAAGCCTTCCAAAGTGTCTGAAATTACTTATTTTCTTGGAAACCTAAGGACCCAAACCCACCTCCATCTAAACTTCCTCCTTCTCTAAACTCTGTCAGTGAAGTTTTCCCATGCTAAGTTTAATTCTCAGATGTTTCCCCCTTTTCAAAACTGGGACTCACTCACTCAATTTTAAGAACTCCTCATTCCTAAAACCTCTGATCGCATGCTAGTACTACGAGGCTTTTTCTAAACCCAGGCCCCCTCCATCTTAGAACCCCATTCCCTAAACCCTTCAGTGAGCTCTCAAACTGTTTCAGACGCTCTTCTCAAAACCGTAAGGGACTCCATCTTCCAACTCTTAAGAACTCATTCCCAAACCCTCTGGGCAAGCCTCTCCATGTTGTGCTAATTGATGTCCTTCTCAAAACCTGCTAGACTGCCACTCTCCTACTTTAAGAACCCCACTTGAACTGCCATAAAGCTCTCCATGCTAACGTGTTGTTCCCTTCCCTTCAAACCGTAAGGACTCCCCTCCTAATTTTAAGAACCTCTATTCCCAACTCCTCTCAGCTTCCATTAAGCAACGACTGCTTCCTTCTCAAACCGTGGCGACCACTCTCCCATCTTAAGAACCTCATTCTCAAACCCTCTGGCAGCCTCCATTTGCACTCTGATGATCCCTTCAAACTCGTAAGGACCTCTAACACCTCACTCTAAGAACCCCCCATCCCTAAAACTCTAAGCAACTCTCCCACCCTGTGATGTGATTGTCCTGTAGCCACGCCACTTTCCGACATGCTCGGACATTTAGGAATATACAGGATTGTGGATACAGTGAAGCTTCATAACAACTTGTGTTGACATAGAAGGTCTTTGCTTGGTATATTTTATGAAAATCTGAATTCCTTTGCTCGTTCTATAACTAGATTTATAAGTTGTCACCATCTTATCCTTTAAGACTGAACCCGATATCATGCGGGTTAGGCTTTAGCTTATATTTCTGTTCCTGGTTAGTTTTATGCAATAAAATGCCAGAAAAATATTTTTCTTGTTTCTAGAATTTCTATAGATCTATTTTTCATTGAGGCAGATATTGTCCATTTTTTCAGTTGTAGTGGTATTTAAACAATTGCTAAAAATACATGGCCCAGTCTTAAAGGTTATCCTCTTCCTCCTTTATCATTGTCTTTCACTTTCCTCTTTCCCACTACGTGTTTGGTTATTTTGTTGTCATCAATGGAGAATGGGATGAAACAGTATTGTCTACATCTACTCAGGCATATATCTCCTCTTTGCTAAAGTGGCAAATATTTTTATCTCCTTGGATGCTAGTTACGAGAGATTTTATTGTACTGATATGACAAAAACAATGCTTTTTATTTCATGAATGTTTGAAATAGTTGTCATTCATATAGTTATTTGCTATTTAAAATCTATAGATATAAAGATGAATGTTTGTCTTTTATACAAATTTACATTTTTTCTCCAATAGTGATAAAATATGTTATACTTGGTTTTTAAAGTGAGAAAAAAATCACTGTCAACTTTTCGCTGAAGAGGAAAAAAATTGTCAAGTTTATTAATTGGACAATTCTGACAGTTAGCTATTTTAAATTATATTTTGGTTTGACTTAAAAACACAATATTAAAATGCTTTATTATCAAGATATTCAATGAATGCAATATCAAAATGCTTAATATTAAAATGCTTTATTTTACAATCGGGCATAGAAAAGGCAATTCATTTTTGTATAAATTTAAATCTTCATTAAATTCGCATTTTTCAATCTTATCAAACAAACAAAGATGTGATTTTAAATAATTATGCATTCCATATTAATATGGAAATTATTCCATATTTAAAGTATACTTCAAGATCCAGGAAAGTCAATATTCCATGTGAGAAGGATGGTTTCCAAGGGCAGCTATTATGGAATAAGAAAATAACCACATATGAGTGTTTAATGATGTAAAAATTTAATATTTGAGTAAATAAAGGCTTATTTATGTAAAAGGATTATCAAAAAGTGTTTTAAAATAGTTTTTGAATGAGTTTTATTGCTACTAATGTTAAGGCTTTTATTCAAAACGAGCCTTAACATTCAATTCAAATACAAAGTTCTTGCCTACTAATTTTTGTTAGCTTTTTATTTGGATAAAAAGTAATGTATACAAATTTGACACAGCACAAATTTTGAAAAATTTAAAGATACTGATGAAATGAAGTTTGAATAATTTTCTTTTGAGATTTTGTTAAAGCATATACAACTACTGAAATAAAATTATAAGCAATTTTACTTTTGACCCACAAGTTTATTACCTTAGTTTCTTTCATTGGAGATTTCTTTTGCAAAATGCTTAAATTGTTTTCTGCTAATTTTCTTTCTTATCTCTAATAAAGAAGTACTAAATTACGTTTCCCATTTGTGAAAAAAAAATCATTCTGATATATACAAGCAATATTTTTGTTGTTTTAAAAATAAGAGCGCAGACCTTGAGTGGTGATTTTAAGCAGGTAATTACCATCTCAATTAGCGCTAATGAAAATTTATAGTGATCTGGTGGCAGTATTAAACGAATTACTGATATAATAGACCAGATCTGTCTCTCGGTAACGCTCTGATGTCGCCAACAATAAAACTCGCGCCATAGCACTGCGAGATGTTAAACAGCATTATTTCATTATTACAGAACCAGTAATTTTAAATTTAATTTTAGTAATTTTAAAAATAAAAGAGTAATTGTCGTTCTAATTAAATTTGTTATTGATTGATATAAAATTTATCTTGCTATGATCAATAGTTCCTGAGAAATTTTAAATTATATTAATCATATATTTCAAATTAATTTCCGTTTTTTAATAGAAAGTAATAACATCAGTGGTGTATCATGTGCGTGATATAGGTTGGATGCCACGATGCATCTGATTACTTATTGCAACCATGGTGATATAATTTGATATTATTTTTTGGCAATGTTTGACAAGCAGAAAAGTGCTTTGTTTTAATTAGAATTTCGAAAAAGAATTCCTTTGAAATTTTAACTTTTGACTTACGTTTGACAAGCTGAGAATTTCATGGTGATTGAATTATGATAAAATTGTTAAACAACAAAAAATACTTCACACAGAATGTTGTTTTACCAAGAGGTTTTCTGAATAAAGAAATATGTAAATAAAAAATATTTCCTGTCATAATACATATGTTTATTTATTTGTTTTCAATCAATGTTAACCATTTCTCTCACATATATATTCATTTAAACACATCAAATTTGATGGGAAATCTCTCGAATGAAGGGGCAATTTTCTAGTCAAATTCTAGTATTAAGCAAGAACAAAAAAATAAATGATTTAACTAAGCATGCAAAAATGTGTGTGAAATGAAATTGAAATTAAGCTAATATATGAACAATATTCTTTAGGGGAGTATCATAATTTTATTTTAATTAAAAGGTATATTAACTGAAACTGCGTGCCACAAATTTTGATGTGTTCAGGTTTTGAATGAAAACCAATATGCATGGTTGGTTCATTGTGAGTTAAATCTAACGTATGTTTTTTTATTATGCTTAAAATTTGATTTTTGTCCATATACATCATTAGATCTGTTATTTTTCTCGTGTGCTATTGCAAGAAAAATGTTGTATAAACTTCTGAAGCCTAGTTTATCTAATAGTGTATGTATCCCCTGATGGAAATTTTTTTCATAACTGTAACAAACCATCTTGAGTAGAATCATCTAGATCAGGGATTCCAAACATTTTTTTCCTTGCATACCCCTTGATTAGTTTTTTTGTTTTTGCGTACCCTCTACTATCATAGGCAACACCCCCAACCTTCCGTCTATGCAAAGAAGTTTTTATCAATTTTATAGTAAACTTACGCTAGCTTAAAAGTGAAATGACTCGAATTAATAATATTTGCAAAACTTAGTTTTGATTTTACATTTTATCCCATTTTTACGATGGTATTAGTTCAACGCTAAAGCAAATGAAATCAGTATTGTAATTATTTAGTTTTAACTTATAAGCATAGCTAAAAGTTACACTTCGTAATAATCAACTATTCATGTGATATAATTATTAAATAGCAAGTATTCACATGGCTGAGCAAACTTCTTTAACTTTTTTAATCCCTTGTGTTTCCTTGCTTCCGCCATTAACAACTTTGATTTCGCGTACCCCCAGAGGTACGTGTACCACAGGTTGGGAACCTCTAATCTAGATTGAATAGTTAAAGGGTTATTGTACTGGGTATATACTCTATTTCATTTGCCGTAAAGTAGTGAATTCTTGTTATATTAATTGATAATTTGACCTAGCCTTATGGATATACACAACTCTAATTTAATCCAAGGCAAAACAAATTACAGTAGGTATCATTATCTAATGTTGCATAATTATACTGCATGCTGAAGATTCCTTTGATGTATGTCTGGCAATTGGTAGTCTCTTCAAAATTAAATTTGTTGTTCAAATCACTCTTTCTGATGAGCAAGCTGTGATTCAAAATTTTAGCTACAGCAGTGTCTGGTGTGTGGGCCAACCAATGAAAAAGATATTAAAACAATTGAAAGAAATAACTATAATAGACATTCAAATGCAACAAAATTGACGACCTACGATTGAAAAAACCAATGAAAGCTTGTCATGTCCAGGGAAAGTGCATTGTGGACGAATCAATGAAAGGTTGTCATTTCCAGGGAAAGTGCATTGTCTTATGAGTGGATTAATAACCAAGAAGCTAGCCAAATTTCAAAACGAAAATAACACAATTCATTGCAAACTTGAATTAATCTGGCTATACTTGGAGTTAAAATGTTGGAAGGAAGCTATTGTAGATAGGATGGCTGATCCTTAATATTAACTTAATCAAATTTTGACTGTATAAATATCAATTTTCATCAGGGTTTGCTTAGTAAAAAATTGCAGAGTTTGTTGTGCATGCCTAGCGAACTTATGCAGATAGAAAGTAGATTAGGAGCAGATATTTGAGAAAAGCTCTTTAGTGTTTGCATATTTTTTGTAAGTTTTGTAAGTAAAAGGATTTGTAGTGGAGATCCATAGATTATTGATTGAGGTTATGATTGTTGCTGAAATTGTAATAATGATGAATTTTTAAATATTATTAGTTTCCCCTCACTTTTTAAAATAATATATTAATGATTTATTGACATACTTAACTTTGAAGTACTGGTGGCTCGTCCATAAGAGCTGCAGTCCCAGCTGAAATTATTTTAAAATATTATAATTACTTTTTTATTCTGATTGGCTTACTTTTCCACTTTGAGAATTCAGTGATCAACGAAAATGGCAAAAAAGTAATAAAAAAATGTAAAAAGACGGAAAATCAATCAAGAATTAAGAGAGAGACAGACCAGAGCTGCATCAAGTTTTGCCCATCCTACGGATCCGATATTAACTCAAAGAGCAACGCGAAGCGGGTGAAAAAGCAAACCTTTCTCCGCTTGAAATTGAATTCATTTGAGCTGCATTTTTTGCAGCTCTCATTTGGCCCGACTTCCTCATTTGGCTCTTTTTCGCCTTTTCTTAGTAGTTCAGTCGTTTTTTTTTAAATCCAATTCTGGTGGAGTTGTAATTTTTTGATTCTTTATGTTTTTTCGGGTGCTGATTATGAACCTGAGGTTTGCAACCAATAATCTTTTGTTGAGCCAAAAACATAATTTTTTTCTTTATTATTTAAGGCAACTCAAAACTATCAATTTAGTATATTATTATTATAAACCAAATAATCAGCACAAAATTTCCCTACAACTTAGATCCGGCTACCTAAACTTTGCAGCACGACTTGCTTCTGGTACAGCTCGCCACTGCTCTTGAAACCTGTCGTGATGCAGTGAGGGAACAAATTACATGGGTTGTCAGAAATTTCGCCATATCTGTAAGCTACATAGAATTTGTAACTCAGTCAACACTACCTTTTAAATCCCTGCATTAAAGTAGATAACCAATTTGAATCCTGTATTTTGTAAATTAATTCAAATATACACCTTTCTAAAGTAGGTGAAACATTTGATCTGAGTTATGAATTATAAACATGTTATTTTAAAGAATTTTTTGAAGTATTTATAATGATAGTCGTCACTTTTTGTATAATGTGAAGGTACCACAGGATAGCTTATATTGGCTGTATAGAGTAGTAAGGAGACCATACGTCCCGTTTGAACGAGCAGCCGCTTTTAGTACCTGGTGTCCCCTAAGCACAGCTTTCGGATGCCTCAAATTAGGGAAGTGACTAGAGGGATAGCTGTGCCCACCCAGGCCAAAAAATTTTGTGGGTATTCTAACCCGCAGGATAAATAATAATTCGGACGAAATTTGAGACCAATTTCATTACGTCCCTCCCCCCATTAACAGCAGAGTGCGACCTCCGTCTAGAGACCTGCCCCCCCTGTCGGCACAATCGGACCCCCCCCCCAGAGCCAAGCCAGAATTCTTGATTATTTAACATCATTGCAGATGTTTTTTCTTAATTTCTATCTTTAAAAAAATAATAAAACGCTGTTTCAACATTGTTTTCTTCTAGCTTGAAAGTATTTTGCTACTTTGTAGTCATTTCACTTGTACTTTAAGCATTGACGCGGTCGAAAATTTTTTTAAGAAGTTATTTTCCGTAATTTTATTAAATTATCGAAAGACATTGTTCTTATGATTCTTATTGTCAGGTGGAAAGTCCAAGAGCTAAAGAGTTTTGGTTTACTTTCTGGAAAGTTTGACATTCATACGACGAGATACAAAGTTTTACATCCTCAGCCCCCCTCAGACCGTAATCCTAGATTCGCCACGCTGATGCCCTCAACCAGTTTTCGAAAGAGAGCAACCCACGATAATTTCAACAAGAAGAGGCCAAAAATTAAAAACCCCTACGGTAAATGTCTAGTAGCCAGGCGATTACAGAGGTGCCTATACTTGTCACACATGTAAGTTGGTCAGATAGTCGCTATCTCGCACTTAGTTCTAACTACACTGCACAGCATGAAGTGACAGAAGACACTGGGAATATTTTAGAGAGTCGTTATTGGGTGATCTGTTCAAGCACTTCACGCCAATATGAAATCATGCATGAACTTTCGTTATAATTATTGAATATATTCTCCGTCTGGCAATAATGCACCCACTGAAAGGTTTTTTTTTTTTTTTTTGTATGAATAAGTTGTGGATGAGCTAGAAAACACAGTTTCAAGTCGCAATTTATAAAGCAACGTTAATTACCAAAGTTAACTCTAAGAAATCTTCCCCAGAATTTCATTTTTTTTTTTTTGTAATCTACACCAAATCTACTGAAGCAAAAATGTGTTCTTCAGAAAAATGCAAGATCACATGAATTATTTATTTTCTCGTGTTTATTCCTGATTTTTCATTAATAAATAAAAACTGAGAAAATATGTGTTTTCTTGAATTTACATAATATTAAATAAAAAAATTAAAAATGTCCCTTTTTGAGGGAAAAAATAATGCAGTTACTATTAGCTTATTGGTCAAAGAATGTAGTGTGATAAAGTAGTTTTGGTTGGTTTGAAATTTCCGAGACGAAACTTAGTTAAAAAGACACCATGTGTTTGGATATTGTATTGACAGATGCTTTAAAAGTTTTTGTATTTTCGTGGTAAATTAAATATTTTCATTATTTTCTCTTCAGGAGATACTTTTCATTTAATTTAATATTCATGTAGGTTTGAAATTTCCGGGACGAAATCTAGTTAAAAAAAGATATACGTGTTTGTGTACCATTGATAGACATGCTTAAAGCTTTGTACTTTCATGGTAAATTAAATATTTTCATTATTTTCTTTTGAGGAGGCACTTTTGTTAGATCACTGAAGGACAATTTCTTGAATCCTGCTATGTTTAAAATCAGATTGTAATTTTAATTGCAGAAACTGTTTTTTATTTTTTTTTTAAAACTTCGGTTTAGTTTTTTATTTTTCAAAGTCAGCAACCCTGCTAGGGATGACGTTAGTTGCAAAACAAAACAAAAACCCACGTTTTCAGTTAAACCGTTTTTTTCATTCTCCATTTAACTCAAGGTTAAAACGCTCTGTACAATCTCAAAATAACCGGTTTTTGAAAAAACCGGTTTTCGGTTTTTTTTTTTTTTTTTAGAAAAAAGCAACATTTGTGGACAGAATTTATTATTATTAATAATATACAATAAATAAGTATTAATACAATAATTAATTAATGTGATAAGTAATGATTATAAATAAGTAATTAATACAATATGTAATAATAATAAATGAGTAATTATTGCAATAAGCAAGTATTACAGACAACTTTTTTTATTAACAGTGTTTTCACAAGAACTTAATTCGTTGGCCAATATTTATCATCTAATCTGCTGATAAAGACTCATTCAGCAATGTGTTGCTCCGTGAGTCGACACCTCTCATTGCAAGCAAATTCACTCAACGTAGGTACTGATCTTTCGGACGCCACAGAACTTCCGTGTGAAGATAAATATTTTTTGGCTACAATAAACAGACGTCGTTTGCAGACAAAATTTTTTATTAGTATTGTTTTTGCAGGAAATCAATCCATTGGCCAATATTTATCTGTTCAAAAAGACTCTTTCAGTAATCCGCCAACCAACAGACGCCTGGAGGAGGCGGCTGTCGGTGATTAGCCTAAGATGATGAAGTTCAAATCTTTATAACTTGGTAAATTTTAGTCTAGTCGAACGTAAAATCGACCCTATCTTCCGACCCTGTTTTTGGATTAAAAAAAAATAACCGTTTTAAACAGGGGCAAAAAAATAACCGTAAAAAACCGGTTAACCGAAACAAAAAAACCAGTTTTCGGTTTAAACCGGTAGGATTTTCCCATCCCTAAACCCTGCCTAATAAATAAAGACTGCTGCTATGTTTGATACATTTGTTACAATATATACAATATTTGATACAATCTGTTTTATTTTCAGCTCAATGTATTGAATTTAAATATGCGTTTAATATAACAGCATAATCCTCTCTGGGCATGTAAAACCGTTTTGCATGATTTTCTGCGTATTATCGCTTTCAACCTGGAATAGGGTTGAGCTAAAATGTTATATTTGGAGCTTTTTGTCAAAGCCGAACGTATGCGCTTTTTTCTAAAAGGCATTTTTTTCACAGTTTTCTCATTTTAGCGTCCAACTATACGAGGGTGCAAATTCATTTTGTCTTATAAATTATTTTTTTTTCTTTGTAAAACTGCCTAAAGTTCTTAATTCTTTTGCAAAACTAAAAATACAGTGGAGTCTCCCTATAACGAAATCGCTTGGTTCCAATTGAAAAATTCGTTATAGAGAAAATTTCGTTATACGGAGATTAGAGATTTTTGCAGTTATTTAAGTAAATGTTACAAACTTTTCAATAAGTGCGATAAGCTCCAATGTATTTAATTATGATTTTCAATTAAAAATGAAGTAATATATATTATAAATTTGTTAAAATTATACTAATTTTTATTGTATAAATAAAATGCTCAAAAGTTGAGACAATTCCCCAATTTAGAGAATAATATGTACTAGTATATACTTACGTTTATTTTACTTGAAAAATTCCGTTATTTTACATTGCTTTGCATTTCGTGATGTAAAATTTTCACATTTTAAGAGTGAGTGGTTCCAGAAACAGGCACGTGTGAGCGAAATGGTTGCACAGAAATTAACTTTCTTCAAAAATGACAAAAATCGAAAAGATAAACCTCTGAAGAAATTCGTTATAGGGAGACAACCACTTCGTTATATGGAGAATATTTTGAATGTTATTTAACATTCCGATTAAAAATTTCGTTTTAGGGAGAAATTCGTTGTAGAGAGACTTCGTTGTAGGGAGACTCTACTGTATTCATTTCTAAAACCCAAATGTATAAAGTGGTTATGTTCATTTTTACGAAGAAACTCCTCATTTGTTAGAATCTGTTTGTTTAAATTTTTTTTCTTGTTTTTTAGGGGATAATTTAGCTGAAACCTGAATGATGAAAATTTAGTCATGCTTTTACTCTAGTGATTTGTGTGAAGAAGGAATGGAAGTCTATGTAATTAGAAAATGTTTGTTATTGTTTTAAATTGTACTCTGAGAGTTTACAGATTGTGAATAAAGCATTATATATTTCTTTTATTTCTTGTGTTAGTCTCACACATTGTTTCCAAAAACAGTTTCTAGCACTGGTATCATTACAGTCGAGTCTCAATTATCCTTTATAAATGGAGAATGTCTAATGAATGAAAATGTTGGATAATAGGGAAAGAAAGAGAGGCATTATTTGTAAAGTAAAATCTATACTTAAGGGACAATGTTTGTGTGCGCGCGATGTTCAGAGGAATCTATTAGACTTACAGTCATAAAATTTGGCACACAGGTAGCGTAATGGTGACTCAATGCATCTCGAAGCCGGAATTTTAAAATTTAATCTAGATTTTTTTTATTTAATATTTTTGGTACGTTTACAGCTGTAGTATCTTTTCTAATGGTCGTTGAAAAACAATCAATGCACCATCGGATAGAACAAATAGTTTTCGTTCTAATAAAGTTTGTTTTGAGCTTCAAACGTAATTTACTGAATTTTGAGAAATTTAAAAAAATAGTCAGTTTTGCCATCGAAATTTTATTTTTGTTTTTAAATGTGATGTATCCGACGTTCTAATAAAACTATTATTTTCAATTTTTTTTCAGCTTATAACTGGAATGATTCTGTCGGATTTAAAACAAGAACGGTTAAATCATCTTTTTCCGTTTTCCTAAATTAATTTTTTCCTGGTCAGTTTGAAAGATATTTTTCTCTAGCGAGCATTCTCCAGCGGAAGTTTTTCCGGAGCCTTCCCAACATACATTGTTGCGATTTCATTGGCTAACGGTGCAGAGCGCAGGATACGTCAACTGAATGACTTCGATTTTTATTTTCGGCAGTGTCTTAACGTGTTTATGTCTCGTATATTCTGCTTGCTGTATAATAATCATTTTCACGTTGCAACTTTTTAATATTGTTTCGGATTAACGTACTCTGTATTGTTTTCCTACTGTTGAAATGTCATTATCGCGAAGAAAAATAAGCGGGAAAATCAATAATGTGTATCTTTTGTTTTGTTTTCAGAACTTTTTCATGTCATTGTGGGTGTTTTTTTTTTCTTTTTCATTTTGTTGAAGTCTTGACTCCACGGGCAACACTGTGCGCGTACTGCTAGTCCTTTATAAATGGAGAATGCCGAATGAATGAAATTGTTGGATAATAGAGAAAGAAAGAGAGGGAACATTTGTTAAGAAAAATACTTTATAATAAGGAATATCTTTTATGCTGTAATGTATTTCAAAATAAGAAGGGAAGATACATAACCAACAATCAAATCATGTAGAAGTAAACAGTGCTAAAGTAATCAGACATGGCACATTTACGGGGAAACGAGGATTTCGGCATCGAATTTTATTATTATTAATTTTCATTTATATAATAATTCCACAATATTTTTTTCTCGAACACTTTTTGTATAAATTTATTTATTTTATTGTTCGATTAATCATACTTATTTTACTTCTTGGGGTTTATGTTTGGCACGGTTCATTATTTATGAAATTCGGCTTTTTTTTTTGCTCCAAGCCTGCGTCATGTCTGCTGAGTAAAATAAGTACGATCAATTGAACAATAAAAATAAATAAATTTATACAAAAAGTGCTTGAGATAAAAAAAATATTGTAGAATTATTATATAAAAGAAAAATAACAATAGTAAAATTCGATACCGAAAACGCTGAAATTAGCGTTTCTTCGGAAATGTGTCATGTCTGTTTACTTCTTGGGGTTTATATTTGGCACGATTCATTATTTATGAAATTCAGCTTTTTTTTTCCAAGCCTTTTTTATGTCTGAGTAATTAATGAAGACAGACACAAAACGTTTATTTTTTTAAAAAATTCTGACATAATAAGTTTGTTCCCTACAAATCCATTTTTTTTGGACTACTGTATTTGTGCCGTCTTTTGAAAAGGATTACGTCTTTATTTGAGGCTTCCTCTTGCTGTTTAGTGTATTTTATTCTATCTATGAGTTATTTTAACATTACTGATCTCAGATGCTGTTTTTGAAACTTACCCTTCATTATTTACCCGACCTAATTATTTCATCTCCTGTCACTTAACACTGTTCTTCAACTCTCAACCGACCATCAGCAAAAACTAATGAAAGATTAACAACAGCATTTACTATCAGTGGTATGGACGAGTTTTCTGTTATGTTTGTTTATATTTAAGTGCCTGTACTACGTAATTCCGGTGTAATGCTAAGTCAATGGAATCGTCAAAGCGGAAGTCCAGCATACCAGCAGATAAAGTCAAGGTTTTTAATGTAAGTAAACAAACCAGAAAACTTGTCCCTAATGCAATAGTGAACTTGCAGCCACCAGCAACACTCGCTGTATGGGGATCTGACATTGATGTCTATAAATAACGAAACGAAAATGAAACTACTGAGGGTATTTTTAGATTAAAGATGATAACTGAGACTACTGTATTTTAACTCATAAGAACTTTTCCCCACAAATTATTAAATTTCATGAACACA
>BGPR01019935.1:0-28506 GCA_013235015.1 Araneus ventricosus
TCTCCACACTTATAGATGTTTAGTAAGTGACATTTTACTTAAATGCTCATATTTTAAAATTACATTTTCGTAGGTTTCCCGTAGGAATTTTAAAATACTGGTCATCGCTACACTATTAAATTTTCCGTGTATATAGACAAGATGAAGAATACCACGCAGAATCAAAGCGTTATGTGTCAAGGTTTGTTTCCAATGTTTCGTAGCTTACTTATAATTTTTAGACTAATATATTGTCAGATTTTAACAACATAAAAAGTATATAAAATGTATCTGCATATTTACCATCCTGCATCGTTTTATAACTGTGTTATTCCAAAGGAAATTTTAATAAAATTTGTTTGCATTTATTTGGTTACTTTTCATTATTATCATTATTTGTTCAATTTTTCCAATCTCTTGTGAAAGCGAAATTCATGTTAGGCAGTTGGCTTACTTTATATACACAATTGCTTTCATTAAAATTATTGCGCTGGCATTAAGATTTAGTCGGTAAGGAACCTATCTTATGTAGCTGTGGTTAAAAATACAGGGTTGTCAAAAATTATTCGATCCATTTCAATAATTAATAAAAAAACTAACTATGTTACAACTGTGGTTCTTAAATGAGAGAGCAAATAAAATAGTTTTCTTTCGTATAGGCGGCATACCATTATGGCGTTCTAAATTTGCTACAGCGAGAGATTTCGCTACGCAATGGCTATATCATCAGCAGAGGCCTATGCATGTTTTCTGGTTTCCTTTTTTAGTTTTTCTTGAATATCTCGAAAACTATTCGATTTTAGAATTACGATTGATTTAACAAATTAAAAAACTTAAAATTCCCTACAAATGCATGCTTTTATTTTTCTTCCAGCTTTAATACCGTAAAACGGGTTTACTTTGATACGACTTTCATGACTTCCGACAGAATTTCGAGATTAGTAACACGCATTTCTCTAAAAGAAAGTCTTTTTTAATTTTTTCCTCATTGGGGGATTATTAGAGAAACGTTTTGCAGCAAAATTTGGTTATTTAGATGTTGGATTTAATAATTAATTATGATTTTTCGAAATTTTGGTGAAAAGTTACCTCAGAGGTGGAGATACTTTGCACTGATTAATGTTTTTCAGCATATTACAAAAATAAATTCTCTGGATGCAATTCTAGATATATTTATTGATAGCCTGGGGGAATATACAAGAAAAATAAATTTCACAAATGTCTGATTATAATTAACAATTTTTCGTCATTGAATTCGGTAAAATCAAGGATGGCGTTTTAGAAATTCTTTTATCCAATTATTTTCGGATGTTTTATTAATATGTCTATCTATTACGGCAACTTCTTAGTAAGATAAACGTTTATTATCATTTTAAGATCTATACTATTGACAGGAAAACCGAAGTCACTGAATCTGATTACACGTTGCAACTGTCTTTTCCTTCTCGTTGGAGAAAGCCAGGGGATTTCCATGTTTAGTTATATGAATTAGCTTTCTTTTGTTACAAACTGTTCACTTGGGGTACCAAAAAAAGTTTCCGCCTCTTCAAAAATACCCTAAACTTGTGAAAACGCGTTAAATCAAGCTTCTAAGGTCTCTGGAGAGAACTCCATATACTCACAAGTCCCTAACTTCCTTTTATACACCCTGGGCATCTCTGAAGCTTAAGCAAACATTGGTCTTATTATTATTTAATACAAAAATAAATTAAAAAACTAACTGTGGTTGCTGTTGATCACAAATTTCCATGGTGCAAAGAATCCCTTCTTTTCGGTGTAAAGTTAACATAGGTATGAAAAAAATTAATTACAACTTAATTAACAAATAAAATTGGCATTCAAAGCAACAAAATTAAAGCTAAGCTGATTATCTTTCACATTTAAATGCACTTGCCTTCAGAAATGTCGAACTTTCTTCAGTAGAGACAGATTTTTCAGCACTAAAATTTTCGCTGAAAAATTGGCTCATTGTCTTTTCCTTCTGGAACCTCCTGATTGATTATTATATACCTTTAAGGACTTGTTACCTTTAAGGACTTGTCAGTGTGTTCCCAAGAAGCTTAGAAAAATTTCAATCCCGTACTCCTGATAAGTGGAATTCTATTTCACTTTTCACACAAATTTTACAATGGTGCAAACTTACTTCGACGAGTGCAAAGTAGCGCTGTTTTACGGTAGTTTCGAAGATAATGACTCTCAAAAATGGGAAATGTCCAATAATTTACGACCACCTAGACCACCGTAATGGCGCGTTACTTATCTGAAAAAAAATTTTTAATGTGCTCGCATTTTTAAAAAAACCGTTAATTTTTTTAATTAACTTTTGAAATGGGTCAAATAATTTATGACCAACCTGTATATAAAATACATTAAATATCAGTTTATTTCCATGCCAACAAAAAATTAATTTTAAACTTGGATTTCCTTTGCCTTGTTATTTATAAATATTTTCCAACTTCAACTTCATTTTGTGTGGCTGCTTTTATTTTACTTCCAAACGCATTTATTTAAAGTAAAGTTTTTATTTCCACTTCGTTACTGAATTATTTTGAAAATATTGAGCGGTGTTTCAAACTAAATTTTTTTTCAAACCGAAGATTTGATCGAAGAACGTAAATCAATCATCCTGCAGCTGACAAGGAACAAAATTTTAAAACTCTTATCGGAAAAAAATTTCTTAAAGATTTTACAAAACATTTTTGAGTTCAGTTGCATAGTTTCGAAGAACAACATCTCTTACCGCTATTGCAGATGACTTTATATATAATAAAAAAGAAAGATGACCTTCATATCCTTAGTCTTCAGCACTCAAAAACTAAAACCTTCCGTTTCTAGCATTTCTCGAACACACATTTCGTGAATAATTAATTCAATTTACAAGTCGTCAGTGTCACGTGGCAAATGTCACCGCGCATGACATCTAACTACATCGTGTTTTACGCCGTGATGTACAACATTTTTCCAGCTAAAAAATGCGCAACATACATTAGAGTAGTACCCTTTATACGTCTTTCAAGGAAGTGACGTATAAATGTAAAGACGCATAATTGAAATTATAATCAACAGCTTTGATTATTAGAAATTTAAGGCTACTAATGCAAATTCATTTAAAAGTTATAATTTTAAAGTTCCTAAGAGTGTACTAGTGTATTTACTGAGTAGTAGTGAAAACAATAATTCAATTTCAAAATTATACATATATCATAAACATGAGAACAATTGTTCCTTTAATGGATTACTTGAGTATTAATTATGCATTTCTTATTTTATACGATTAAGGTACATGCAGTTATGCTTTTATTCGGAAATGGAAGAGAGGAAAATGATGTTAACCCCCCTACTTTCTTGGAAAAATTCCTCTTTAATAGAAACGGAGAAGCACTGAAAAGGAAAACGACGCATAACCGAAGCTTTGCGTCGTATAGGAGAGGAAAATTAACATTATGGTTGTTACAAGTGAATAGCGACTGTGATGAAGCGACGAATAAATGAGAAACATATAAACGGTGCTTTACTTTATTCAAAATTAAATTTTCTCGCGTTTATCACTTGAGTATGTATCGACTCCATTCTAAACAATAATAAAATTCAATTTGTGTCATTCGTAGATTAACACATTCTCTGCGACCGAAGGGCTGGCTCGTCCAGAACCTCTTAGCTAATTAGATGACCCTTTCTCTGCCATCTCTTAACTACAGTAGATGACCCTTTCTCTAATGTAGATAAGAGATGACCCTTTCGCTGCCATCTCTACTGCAGTAGATGACCCTTTCTCTGCCATCTCTTAACTACAGTGATGATGAGCCCTTCTGTTCTGTAGTTAAGAGATGACCCTTTCTCTGACATCTCTCAACTACAACAGCTGACCGCTTCTCTACTGCAGATAAGAGAGGGCAGAGAAGGGGTCATATAATAAGATAGATGGTTCGAATGTCAGGCGTAAATAACAGCACAGAATGTGTTAATTAAACCAATAATTGAATTAATTCTCTACTGTTGATAAGAGATGACCCTTTTTCTGCCATCTCTTTACTACAGTAAATGGCTCTTTCTCTATTGTATATAAGAGATCACCCTTTCTCTGCCATCTTTTAACTACAGTAGATGACTCCTTCTCTTCTGTAGTTAAGAGATGACACTTTCTCTGCCATCTCTTAACTACAGTAGATGACCCCTTCTCTTATATAGTTAAGAGATTACCCTTTCTCTGCAATCTCTTAACTACAGTAGATGATTCCTTCTCTACTGAAGTTAAGAGATGACCCTTTCTCTGCCATCTCTTAACTACAGTAGATGAACCTTTCTCTTCAGTAGTTAAGAGATGACCTTTTCTCTGCCATCTCTTAACTACAGTAGATGACTCCTTCTCTTCTGTAGTTAAGAGATTACCCTTTCTCTGCCATCTCTTAACTACAGTAGATAACTGCTTCTCTTCTGTAGTTAAGAGATGACACTTTCTCTGCCATCTCTTAACTACAGTAGATGAACCCTTCTCTTCTGTAGTTAAGAGATTACCCTTTCTCTGCCATCTCTTAACTACATTAGATGAGCCCTTCTCTTCTGTAGTTAAGAGATGACACTTTTCCTGCCATCTCTTTACTACATTAGATGAACCCTTCTCTACTGTAGTTTAGAGAGGGCAGAGAAGGGGTCATCTAATTAGATAGATGGTTCGAATGTCAGGCGTAAATAATAGAAGGGAATGTGTTAATTAAACTAATAATTGAACCAGCAGTTTGATGAAAAATCAGTTTGAGGAGCAAGCTCCAAAAATTCAAAATTTCTCTTTCTTCTACACAAAGCATATACTATCATACAGAAGCTGATTGTTATCAGTAAAATTGGGACGGAAACTATTCTAAAGACTCTCATATAAAAGTGTGGTAAACAAATAATGAATAAAAATATGTTTTTATTTTATTTTCCTCACAAAACATTCTTTAGATTCGTTCTCTTCTTCACACTGCTAATTCATTTAGTTACTAGGATGGCATTATCACTGTAGGATATCCTTCAATAAAATAAATTAATTATTCGAAATTTCTTAATAAACATCCACAAACTGCAAAACAGTAAGTGAATGATGTAACAACAGTCAGATAATAAATTATACATATAAAATTAAATATTTTTATGTTTTTTCAACTTTTGAAACCTATACAAAAGTATTAAAGAAAATATAAAAACTTATTTTTGAAAATCAAGAATATCTGAAAGATTTTAATGAGGCAAATTCCCATATTTCACCGTCACATGTGAAACAAGTGAAAATCATATGACTGACTGTCACACGGCACTTGTGGTCATGATGTTGCATGCGTCAATCTCACTGATGTGATAGTCAGGTATCTGACATCTGCATAGTGAGACAGTGAGGCATCTGATTGCACATTGCTTTAAGTCATCGTGTGACTTCACGGTCTCCATTTTCTTCCATGAAGAGCACTGGAATCCAAAACTAGCTTATTTCCCTGACGCCATTAAACCAGCATATTGTTACGAATTTGTACAGTTGTTTCTCTGACATGTTAATTTTGGCGACAAAATTGGCATTCATTTTGGCGCTAGAGTTGGCGAAAAAACGATAAATCAGTGATAATTTGTAAAAAAACAAACTTTTTTATAAAAAAAATTTTGACGCATCTTCCATATTTTTACTAAATATATCACTCGCACTTTAAAGAAAACTATATCGCCTTTTTCTTAATGTTGAAATTTTAACATTTATAAACAAAATTAAACCGAAAAAACAATCAATGTTTGTTGAAAAATAATAACTTAGACATTTTGTACCATTTTAAAGTAATTACTTTTGAACTCTAATTTCATAATTTATTCTACTAGCAAAACGTATTTATTAGCGAAAATCGCTCTCTCTCTTTAACTTCAAATCATATTCTCAACTCAAAAAATTAATGAAATCAAGAGAATAGTTTAAAATAAATCGTATACGAATCGAATGGAACGATGTATTAGCGAAATCTATCCCCTCCTCTCAGAGTTTAAGTGGCCCAGTGGTTACCGCGTCAGCTTCCGAACCGGTAGGTCGCGAGTTCTATCCTGGGTTGTGCTCGTACTCGGTCTTTGCTATAATTTGCAATGAGTTTGCAATGCAAGCTTGCTGCAAGTTCGTCCTATGGTGACTTCGGGGCTTGCGTTAACTTGCTGCAAGCTTGTTTCACACTTGTCGTGACAAATTTGCAGAAAGCTTGCAGACTTGCCGTGCAAGTTTGCTGCAAACTAAAATTGCTATCTGGGACATGTTAAACTTAACAATAAGCTGCGTTTTTTCTGCCGAAGTGATGTGGACCTGAAGTGTTTTCCTCTCCATCTGATAATTGGGTAGAAATGTTAATATCGGCTCGGGTAATATTCGTGTTTTCAAAACTAGAATTCCAAACTTTCTTTCTGTAGAATGGTTTTAGACTATTCCCCGCTTTAAATATATACTTAATTACACAAAATATATGAGGAGATAATTTTTTCAGAAAAATGAAGAATGTGTTAATCTGAAAGAACTAAAACTAGTAGTTCCCTGAACAACACGCCTCGCATTCAAAAAAATTCCAATACCTCCTTTTCATCGCAGGTTAGCCATTTTTTCGACTGTGAGTTGTTTCGACAGATCTCTGCTTTTATCAGTATTAACCCCTTTGCCTTACGTTTATATTATACCTCCTAATTAGATGTCACCACCTATTTGATATATTTTTAAAATTATTTCAATCTATTTAAGATGGTAAAGGACACTTGAGACATTTAAACGTGACCAGGTGATTTTTGTATTTAAAATTGATTGTTTAGTTGACTTAATTACGGATTTAAATAATGTACGGGCAAAAGAGTAGAACGTATGACATGCGACGCCCACCGAGAAGGGGTTAACAAAAACACAATTAAATGCCTGCTTTTATGAGTAATCACAAAATCATCTTTAAATGTCTGCTTTTATCAGTATGGAAGATTTGCAGTTAAATACCATTTGATATTATCGGTATTATTGGAGGCATTATCAATGGAGTTCCGTTTGACTAGAATCGTTAATAGAAGTTGAACATTATATGAAATAGAACCATTAAAATGGTCACTATCTTGAAATGGAATTAAAATCAAAATCCTTACACATACATCGTTTTTAATGAATTCACGGAACATTCATGCCAAATTTGAAAAAAAAAAACGACCAGTGAGTTCGGTCGAAACTGCGTAAGAAACAAATTTACAGACAAGCAGACGAAATACCTACGAATTGAAAGAGAACATTGCTTCGTTTGGCCATTTCAAGTTTCAGATAAGCCAGAGTTCCCAACCTGTGGTACGCCTACCCCTGAGGGTACGTGAAGGACTAATTGAGGGTACACGAAATGAATGTTGGTAATGACGGAAGCAAGAAAGCATAAGGAATTAAAAAAGTTAATGAAATTTGCTTCTCCAATTGATATATAATTACTATTCCATTTGAATCGTTGATTATTACAGGGTATAAATTTTAGCTCTCCTACAAGTTAATTCTAAATTATGACAATAATTATTTCATTTGTTTTAGCGTTGAATTAATACTATTGTAAAAATGCAATAAAATGTAATATCAAAAATAAGTCCATCAAATGCTATTAATTCGAGTCCTTTGACTCTTAAGCCAACCAAAGCCTTTACATAATTTATAAAAACTTCTTTGAAAAGATGAATGGTTGTTGGAGGTTGGAGGGTGTTGACTGTAGGAGGTACGTGAAAATATAAAGATTAATCAAGGGGTACACGAGTTAAAAATATTTGGGAACCCCTGAGATAGGTTGTACTTTAGGAAAACGTTAAATAAAACACATTTTATCATATAAAAGTTTTCCAATTTCTAGTAGAGCACTACCCAACACCATATTGATTAATTTATAATGAACAATGTTTGTCAAATGGGAGATAATTGGAATGTTAGTCCAATGGGAGATAATTGGAATGTTAGTCAAATGGGATATAATTGGAATGTTAGTCAAATGGGAGATAATTGGAATGTTAGTCAAATGCGATATAATTGGAATTTTAGTCAAATAGGATATAATTGTAATATTTGTCAAATGGGAGAAACTCTTTTTATTATTATAAAACCGTGTGCTCTGAATAAACTGATTGGTCTGGTGTTCTTGAATTTTGGTTGTAATCGCTTTTTCCACTAAGGATTAATTTAATACATTTATTTGCGATAAATGAATTTTAAATTCAAAATATAATTTACAAAAATATTCTAATCTGAATAAACTATTATCATCGACATTCTTATTTTCTAAATTTGTAAGTGCAAATTCTTAGACGAGCCATTTAATACTAAAAAATTTTTGTATATTGTTTAAATAAATAAAAGAATAAAACATAAATTCCCAAATCATAAGTTAAGATTTAAGTAGAATTACCAGAATTCTGGTTGCGAAACAGCTAAATTCTAGCTAATGAAGTAATTAATTTCATAAGATGGGTCTTGGCAAAGGGAAAATTTCGAACTCTTGTCATTAGAACTTACTCATTAATTAACGTCGCTTACAATGAATTATTTAAAATTGTTTCCATTTAAAACGAATGCCTTTTCCTGCATTTTTTTTCCTTCGAACATTTCATTTTCACCAAGACCTTTATTCTTTCACATGAAAAGAAGCATTATTATTCATTTGCGGAAACCTAATTATTTCTACTAATTGATAAATATTGCTTTCGAGTGGATTCCCGAGTACCTGGTTAGAATTGCATTCCTCACTAGAAAATGGAATAAAAAAGTTCGCATTTATCTGTTTGGTAATGGATAATGCATGGTATTTCATAAACAACGTTTATGAAGTACCATGTTAGTATGTCAGCTATCCCTTAATATAAATGGAAACTAACCGCTAATTGTATCAAAAAGGCTGAAGGTAAAGCTTTGGACTTTTAAAAGGAAATTATGACGAATGTTAATAAACATTTTTGAAAATAAAGAAATAATAAATAATATATTTTTAAAGGCTCAGAAGAAGAAGAAGAGGTGTTTTCAAAGATACGTTGTGGTTTAAAATTAATGATTAGCTAAATTAAAGTTAAGATAAATTTACGATGCTTTTATTGTATGTGGAAATACAAAATGCTATATTTAGGCTTCACATTGCTTATTCTAAGATATTTATGAATTGTGCAGGCTATTAAAACTAATTAATATACAGTCATGATGTTTAACTTCTTTTGGGATTAATTATGGCGTCTTTCAATTTGAACACCTTATAAAGAAGAATAATTCATTCATTCATTTTCATTTTTTATACTTAGTCTATAATTATTAATTTTAATGAACCCACTTCCTCAGTTCATCATTCGCATTTTTCTCTGGGTTTTGTTTAAGAAAGAATTTAAGAAAGAAAAATAATTTTTATATGATAACTAGCAAAAACCCGCGCACGAAACAGTAATTTGGCTTGAATTTATTTCTATGAGAATAAAAAGTATTGTTAGAAGTTGCGTTAAAAATATATTTTTAAACCTTAATAATGATCATAGAAAACACTTCATTGCAATGGAATTAATATAACTTAAAAAAATTCTGCTCTTTAAAATGGCGTAAAAATAATTGTTGTCTAATAAATATTTCAGAAGTTATTGGCAGAAAACGTATAAGCATTAGGCTTAACAGCGGCTAATTTTCGTTAGTTAATTAAATATCTTAAGAACTAATTAACTCTGAAAGTTGAAAATAGCACCTTTGACCTAGAAATGTGCTCTAGAATGTCGTGTGCAAATTTCATATCGCCACGGTACACCGTTTAGGAGGAGTTCTTGTGACCGACAGGCAGACCGACAGATGCATGTATTTTCTGCTTTATATCATAGATAAGAAGAAAGCATTCATGGGTTTGTGAAAGATTTGGACAAAAATATTAGAAATTGTATATTTAAAAAAACAAGCAAAGACAAATTAGATGAACAACATAAGTCTGCATATAATCGTAAACTGTTCTATATATAACCATTCATAGGAACTGGTGTTTTCTGATGTTCTTTCTGCCACATATTTACACATTGGAATTAATCTAATTACGAAACTAGAAACGGCAACATAGATGAACAACAGAAATCTTAAATCTTTCCATATTTTCCATAGGAATGGATGTTTTATAATGTTCTTTCTACAGCGCATTTGTATATTGGAATTAGAAATTAGTTTATTACTACAATTTTTAGTGGCCATTAAATGTTTCCTTAGAGTGGAACTCATAAAATTATTCTTTTTCACCAACACTTTGATAAATTTTTCACAAAACAAACATGAATGTTCTTTTCTTGGGAAGTGAGGACAATATGTGAAATTTTGTATAGTTACATTTTTCCGAATATATTTAATGAATGAATCTTTTATGATGCGCAAATATAATACTGTGTCTATGAGTCTGATATAATTACTTCAAATAGGAAACAAATTTTGGTCCTTAATTTTAACGTGGCAAGAAAGTTTTTCTTTTAAATATTCTTTACCCAAAATAAAATTTGTGATTTCTATAATCCTTTCGACTGATTGACTAACTGAACGGCGTATACAGCGCCGTGTTGCAGGTGGTGGCGGAAATTGGAACTATTTTTATTCGAAATGTCAAAAAAATTGGTCGCGATAGTAAGTAGACCAAATTTGGTTACATTTGGCTTAACAGAATTCTTACAATCGAACTCCAAGCATTATTTTATGGCAACTCTGAAAATGAGAGATATATAGTATTCTTTTAACTTCTTTTTTAATAAAGAACAAATGTGTTATTTTTATGATGTTCGGTCAAATGGTACAAATGCAAAATTGATAATTAGAGACTTGGAATAGTTTCCTGAATCTTACACCAGTTGTATGATAAATTTAAATAAATATTCTATCGATTTTGGAGTAATTTGCTATCTGCCATTCGTTAATTTTATTCCCATTAATCTCCTTTATTAATGTACAAAAGTATATAATTCGTATTATTTCGATTCTCGTATCATTGAAGTGCATAGAAAATTCATTTTTGTAATGGTAATTACAATAACCTTATCATACAATTTTGTTATATTTAAAAAAGTTATTATCTATCTCGTTTCCAGATACTTATATCTATTTTTTTCTACAAAATAAAGATTGAGAACCATTTATCATTTTGCCTAGAATTGTAAAATGCAGTATTTCAAACTTTTTCAAAACTTTTGTAGAATTTCTGTCCTAATGATCAGAAAAGAACAGCGCATAGTTTGATTCCGAGCGAGAAAAGAAAAGAAATTGGATGGAAGAAATATGTAGATTGACGAACTTTTTATGTAGATAACAAAAACTAAGCATTCTTAAATCCAACCTATAAAAACTTGGTTGGTTAAATAGCCAACTTCCTTCACCGCCATTTTGTCCATCGTTCTAACCCTCAGATAAGAGGATTAGAGTTTCATCCTTTCTTCTAAGAGTTGGATTCAAAACTCTCGTTTAACTCTAAATTGGCGATCGGCTAGAGTTCCGGTCAATTCGGTGTAATGACGGGTATTTATGGTTTCTGACTCGCAGGTTGGAATAATTTGAACTTCAACTACTATCCTCAGAGATAAGACATGAAACATTTCTGTAGATAGAACTTTTGACTTTCTTAGTTTTTATTTGTGGAAGAAATGGGCTTTCTTTAAATTAATTCTATTTCTTGAGTACAAATTGTAAATCGGGAATCAAATCTCTCCAGTAATATTTTAAAAACCTTTTAATGGAAAAAATATTTTGTGATATTTGCAAATTTCAAGAACATTTAATATACAGATGGTCATAATTAGTGGATCCATTTCAAAAATTAATATAAAAAACTAATAATGTTACAACTAAGGGTATTTTTAATGAGAGCGCATTTTAAAAAGTATTTTTTCAGATAGATAATGAGCCGCTAGGGTGGTATAAGTGGTCGTAAATTCTTGGACATCTCCACTTCCTGAGAACCATTATCTGAAAAACTACGAAAGCTAAAAGAAAAATAAAAGCATTTTATAGAGAATTTTATGCCTTTAATTTGTTTAATTAATTCTGTTTTCGAGATATTCAAGTAGAACTAAAAAAGGAAACCAGAAACCGAGCATCAGCTTCTGCTGATCGGTAGGCGTTGCGTATGGAAATCTCTCGCTGTAGCAAAATTAGAACTCAGTAATGGTACGCCACCTATTTGAAAATGAAAACTTTTTTATTTGCTCTCTTATTTAAAAAAGAAGATGTAACATTATTAGTTTTTTAATCAGTTTTTGAAATGGGCTCAATAATTTATAATAATCCTATATAATTAATATACATTCTAAATTTTATTTAGTTCATATTAAGATATTTAATTGACGTCAAAAAAGTATAAATGACTTTAAAAACAAATTAAATAGAAGCAAAAGTGAAGTTACTCACGTGAATATATGCAAAGTGAAGCTGAAATATAATGGCAACGCCATAGATGTTTTGTAATCGTTGCCTGGCAACGGATATGACGAAATGTATTCTGATTCGCATATTTACGGATCCCACTATGACAGTGATTTAATGTCGCTTTTCATTGGCTCTCAGCGGCACATGACTTGGCGTGTTTCTTAATGATGTCATGCGCTTTAATCTAAGTTCTATGGCAGAGAACTTAACGATGATAAAGGTTCCTCCTTTATTTGTTTTATTCTAAAGATGTATAAATCAATTTCTTCAGACACATCCAGATAACCGTAATTAGAAGATAGTTTTGATGTATCCGTGTTATTATAGCAGAAGACAAATTAAAATTTAAAATCTTGCCTTAGCACGGCGTCATTTAGAAGCCCGGAAAGTCACGTGACGATTAGAGCCAATGAAACGTGACCTCAATCACTTCATAGTGGGATCCGTAAATATGCTCCTCATTCGATGTTGGTAACTTGAAAAAATTATATTGTAAACAGATTACAAATAACCTTTTCATGTTCAAAAATTTATTTTTGCATTATAAATCCAGAAATTTGCTGTTTGGAAAAAATATTCTATTTTATCTAATTTCTGCAATATGGTAGAAGGCTGAACCAGGATATTAATTTTTGTTAATTGTATGGGGTGTAAGAAAGTTATTTTAAAGAAAAATGCGTTGAAATGAAATGTTGATGAAAAGAAAAAATTAGATGAATGAGCAAAAACTGTTCTAGCAAAACATGTCACATTGGATTGAAGAGAAAACCGTTTTTTGAGATTTCATAACTGAAGTAAGGTTCCTCAGAATTCATCTTACCATGCAATTAACTGTAGTTTTCTTCAACCGGTTGATTAATTAAATTTTGATTTTTTTAAAAGAATAATTTAGCTTATAAACCTTAGGTTTAGGTTTAGTAGAAAGGTATGTTTGAGACGTATGCTTGCTATAAAGGCGCTTTTTCTCCAATTAAGGAAAAAATATTCATAACTAATTCTCGAATCGAGGACTATACATGGGAGTTCTTTTTATTCATGAGATTTTATAGAGCCTAAGACTGGTTCGGAAGATAATTAACCCGTTCAGGACCAGCGAATGGAGAAAGAAACGCTTCCCCAGGCCCCAGCGCTCCGGCGATTTTTCCGTTAAGCCTAATTTCTTTTAAAAATTCATATAAAATCATTACTGCAAGTAAATACGCTGAAATTTACTATTTATTATCATTGATAGTATATCCGAATATAATGTAATAAAACTTTCATGATATTTAAAAACAACAACAATTGAACTAAATTAAAATTTACCCCAAAAATACAATAAATAAACATTCCATCCTTTCATCATGCCATCAAAATATTTGAAAAAAGTCCCCCGCAAAATAAATCATAGCTCTTTAATTGCTCAATCCTCTCCAAAGAACCGAAGATGGCAGTTGTTTAAATAATTAAATGGACCTGATACAAAAATAAAAACCGGTAACCGAAAGTACATACTGAAGGTCAACGCTCTCTCATTATTCGAAAAAGTAACGGTTTTTACCGCCATATAGTGTCGTTTAAAAATTCAAATAAAGCATTCAAGTTGCGATCATATATATGCGATGATGGGCTGTAGGGCACGGAAAGAGTGATCACATATTTGAGACAATGGTCCTGAACGGGTTAAGCCTAAAAGATACATGAAAGAATTCAGAGTATTGTCGCGCATTTCGTTTATTTTAATTTTTCACCCCATATTTTGAATGAAAATTTCCAAATATTTTCACAGATTAAACCTATTATATGCATACTTATTAAGATAACTTTCTGTTAATATTCAAAATTTCAGTTTCATATTTACTCATTAACATTTTTGAAACATTAGAATATTAATCATATTACACTCTATCTTTTCTAGTATTAGACTTACATATCACAAATACACATTTTACTGATGCCAATTATTATTCTAAACTTTTGATATCAAAGTCGAACAAACTTTGCCATCAGAGTTTCCCTAATCTCCTCATTTCCATACGGAAACTAACTCTTGAACTGGTAACTATAATTTATTTCGAAATTTAATGCAAATAAGACTTTGCCTCGTCTAATCTTAATGGTTACCATTTAAAGTGTACTTTAGATCCACTGTTTAGCTGATGAAGCTAATGTTTCTTAAAATGGCGATGTAGTAGACAATGGGTAATTTATCTTTATATGTACACAAAATATGTATGGATAATACATTCAATATAACTCGTTAAATGACGTTATTGTTAGGTTGACGTATTTTTCTATAGCTGAAGCATTTTCAATAGGCAAATATTTTTTTTAAAAAATGGCTTTAAGAATAAATCATACATCACGATATGAAACGAAAATTAATGGGATGTATTGGAAGAAGGGAATCCATTACTGAATATTTTCGAGATGAACCTATTTTTACATAAACTTTACAAAAAAAAGATTAAACAGAAATATTTACTTTAATTTAATCATAAACAATTTCAATCAATGTCCAAAATTCAATAAACATTGAATCATTTTCTTAAAAAATCTTTTAGTTCAATAATTATATACCGACATGTCTTTACTACTATAGATATAATCACTTTTCGATATTAGAAGATTCATTTTAAATGTGATATCACATCGTTTGACCTACTTTGAATGTAAAAAATACAACATAGTTGTCCAGTCGAAAATAGCGCATTATATGGTATTCTATGGAAGAATTTCAGATCCAGATCTATTTTTTTAATTTAAACTTCGAAAAAGAGAACATCTGGAAAATGCCAGTACTTTTTTATCGCTTGAATTGTGGAACGAACTAAACCTCACTCTAAGAAATTGTTCTACAATATAAAATGGCTTTGCAATAATGAGTTTAGAAAAAGTGTAGAAAATTAAGTTCGAAGTTATCACTTTGTCTCATTATATGTCTAAACGATTCCCATAGCAAAAAAAAAAATTCCCTGGAAAATCATTCAGGAAAAATAACGAGACAAAAGTGATATTCGAACTAATTTTCTTTTTCTGAACATCGATTATTACAAAAGTCATTTATATTTGGTAGAACAACACTTTTAGAGTAGGGTTTAGTTCATTCGAATCGGGCTGACAAAAAAGCTAATTACAGGCATTTTCGACGACTTCTTGATCGAAAAAAGTTGAATATTTCAAAAAATAGATCATCTCAAATTTTGATAGATACCTTACTATATTAAGTATTTACGTGAAGTTTCAAAAATTTCACTTTATGTGTAGAAAGATTAAAAATACTTTCCCAAAATTTACACTTTTTAAAATTTACTCCTGGCCTAATTAAAGTATCTTAAGTTCGACAACTCATTTTATAGATAGTTTTACTAGCTATATCTTTTTAATTTAAAGTTTCCTCTCAGTTCAATAGCTTTATTTAAACACAAAAAACCAATCGTTCGAATTTCCCTCCCACTTATCCGGTTCGATCTCGGGGTACAAAATATAGTGCTAAATTTTGTGTGGCCGACTCAACAATTTAAGGTAATAAAATTGCTGTTATGTATTTTTTTCCATTTTTAAGTACAATTCGACTGGACTATAGATCTTGGGAGGCTGAATGCGGGAGTTTGAAAAAAATCTGAGTCAGGTTTCCTTAACCCCGCGTTATGTTTCCTCTTACTCTAAAAGGACCCAATTCACCAATCGAATATACCAACTAAATAAGGACTGCAAAAACACAACCATGCCATCAATGTATCTACTACTGAATTTTATTATAAAAAAACCTTAAATAGTATGGAATTACAACATGTTGCCACAAAAACCATTTACAAATAATAGGTTCAAATTCATAGACGCACCGGTGGCACAATGGTAAATGATTCGAATCCTTACAATCGGCAAACTTACTATTTAAAGCAGAGTGTTTATGGAAAAATGATGCATATTGATATCAAGAAATGAGCTTTCTATACTCTCACATATTAGTCCTTCAAAAATGCAATTCATTGTGTTGCTTGGCACGTTTGTCTCTTTTCTCCATTCCTGAGCTGTTTATGAGGCCTCAGTGGCCTAGTGGTAAGATCTCGGCTTTGAAGCCGGAGGGTTTCAGGCTCAAAACCCGATTCCACTGAAGTTCCGATGTATATGCGGGCATGCTGCGCACTAAATCATACATAGGGGTCCAAACGCCCTCCCACTGGTTTAATGCGGAAGTTTGGAGGTGACAGCTCAGGTCATTGTCATCTGACAGCGGTTTAAAATGCCGATGTCCTTCCTAATATAGCCCTCATGTTGCTATCAAAAGAGTCGTTAATATAACTAAACCTATTCTGTTTACCTTGTTTTTATTAATCGAATTCTTTTAGATTTACAATAGAAGAGATAGAAGCAAGCAAACAAAATATCTGCCTAATTCATTTTATGTTTATATTTTGTTATATAAAAATAATTTACAAGGTGCGTTCGAAAAGTTCGGTGAATGGTCCCATAGTAGAATAACCGCGCTGGTTCAGATGCTGCCCTCACGCAGACGCATTGAGAGAGATGGCAACTAGTGCCCCCAGCGTCCAAATCACGATAGTTAAGCGTAAGTGCGCGCTACGACCAATTTAACGAGTCAGTGTGAGAAGACGCGTCAATGCGAAATGGAGCAACGCGTGAACATCAAGTTTTACTTCAAATCAGGCAGAACGGCGACGGAGACGGAGACACACGAAATGTTATTGAAAGTGGACGCAGTGAGTAAAAAGTGTGTTTTTGAGTGGTTTAAATGCTTTAGAGACGGAAAGGAAGATGTCAAATATGAGCCGAGTTCCTGTCGAGCACCAACAAGCTCAACTCCAGACAACATCGAACGAGTGCGACGGATGCTTGCGGATGATCGACGGCTGTCTTTTTGAATGATAGCAGAAGAATTGAAGATAAGCCTAGACAGTGTGAGCAACATTATTCACGAACATTTGCAAAAGTGTAAGAAAAGTTCTACGCTTTTCCGACATTACTCAGATCCAGCAACGTGTGACAACGGTTCTTCGAGCGATACCGAAAGAAGAGTTTACTGACGGTTTCCAGCAGACGGTTTCCAGACATTTGAAATGTTGATTTATTAGAGATAAAAATGGTAGATAATACATTTGTGAATAGCTCAAAATAGGAAAATAGGACACAATATTGTGATGTATTACAACATAGCATGAAAAATCGTGAAACCTTCTTTATTAAAAATAATATGTTTATTGGACGTCTTCCACAGCACAACCATTTAAAACAAACACATACACTTATATCACACACGTTACATCACTGACTTACTGACATCGAATTGCATCTTCAATCATCTTTATTCTTCTACGTTGCTAGCCAACGTTAGGAAAAGACAAATATACCGTTGCCACACTATTTTTATAACCTTTAGAAAAGAATTAATGCCAAACGATTTTTTTAATTAATTTTTTTTCAGCCAAACGATATTTTTAAATTAATTTCTTTTATGACCAAACGATATTTTAAAATTAATTTCTTTTAAGACCAAACGATATTTTTATCTAATTAACTTCTTTTCTTTAAATATTTTAATAATTCTATGAATATATATTTTTTTATTCGTTACGAATATTACACCATCAAGAAAAATTACAAAATAAATTAGCGAATTAAAAAATAAAGGCATTTGAAATATTGAAATATTAAGCTAAAGACGTTAGATGATATGTTTCTGAATACATATTGTATAGAAGAACATCATACAAAAAGTTTGAGACTACACTGTTACAGACACACAACGTTCTTATTCTGAAAGAACCAGATGGGGGGGAGGTGCTGGGATGTCCTTTAAATCATTCGGTGCGTCGTAGAAGGTGGGATCGATAACCGTCTCAGCTTTTAATGAGCACCCTTTGATGGCCAGTTAATATGACTCTATTAGATAAGGGAGCGTATAATCGTTCTCCGCTCAGAACACGACACGGAACCGAGGAGTCATGCTTTGTAAATGGTGGCAGAGCTTCATTATGCCTTCTCGACCCATTACTGATTGCGGATACCGAGGATTAGATTGGAATGAAATGGATCTGCTGGATTACCGGCCGTTCTGAGGACGCAAGACGACTACAGCGGAATGTCTTAATAGTTTTGAAGAACTGTCGGAAGACTATAGATAGTCGTCACTTTGCCCTCGAAATTTTCATAAAGTATGAATTTGAAGACGTATCGAGATGATAAATGTATCTTTTTCAACCATTGGTGTAGATGCTGTACCAAAAGGTATCTCTTAAGCCAAATGGAACGATAGGTGATATTAAGACTTGAGCAGATGACAATAACACCACCCCATGCCCCTGATGCCTATAAACTCTGCGGTTATTTTACCAGTTTGATGAGCATGGAACGGAGATGATAAACTAAACAATCCCTTAGGCCCACGGGTGGCCACACAGGTACTTTATTATAAATGACGGGAAGCTGTCTTTTCAAACAGCCATTGATGTTAAAGGCGTAAGACTACGTTACTCGCATGTCTCTTTTATTTCTGGACGTTTCTCGTAAGTTTTTAAGTTTAAGTAAATTTTTCGTAACTTCTGTTATTACCCTTTATCTCTAAAATAAGACATTACTTATGTTTGTTACATATGTAGTTACCGAGATATAGAGGATCTCCCATACCAAGTTTTGTGGCGTTTTGGTGTGTGAATCAATTTCCTTTCTGAGATACCATTGGGACGAACGTAGTCCTACGTTTGAAGAAATATGTTGTACAAGAGGGTTACAAAAGTTCAAACAGACAAAGCAATCACGTAAGAGAACAAGAATATACGCAAAGTAACTGACAGACTTGTATTTTAACATCAAGTTACATTGATGACTTGTCAGGAGGGGTCTCGAAACAAGGCGCGAGACATTTGTGCTATGTGGCGATTACATTTAAATGAACATTTTAGAATTATGTTCGAATAATCGGAGTTTCACCTTATAGAATTGCTGAAAACATAGTAAGGTTGAATAACTATGAAAAGTCAATAGTATATGATTGGTCATGTGCTACCTCATATTAAACAAGAGGGGTGGTTGCATGTGGTCCGTGTTGTTCTATATTCAAGAACCGTTCCTAATTTAACGAACAAAGTTTATTTGATAAAAACACATAAATTAGACGGAAGATGATAAAACACAAACACTTGACTTGATTAGTAACACACAAATTGTAGAGACGCATCAAGAATTAGCGTTCTCCACATCGAGCTGCATGACTCGAAACTTTATGCTCACATTTTCACTGATAGAGCAACAAGAATTTCACTCCTTCACCATTAAAAGAACACTGCCCTGGCCTAGACCGTGCAGGAAAAATGTGCTATATCTTACTCCAGATTAAACAATACTTGTTTAACAAATATCGGAGACGGGAATCAACAGTTTCATTGAATGACGACAATCAGTCAAATTCTTTAATGAACAGTTAGTGAAGAAGTCCTCGCAATGCGACACGAATATCGGATCCTTTATTAAGTCTTTTAAACTCATTGATTGCCACCCAATAGGCCTTACAAAGCACTCCTTCATCATGAGCCACATGCTACAACGAGGCAACAAGTAAAAAATGTGCTTGTACATTGAGATAGATATTCGGTATCTCCTCGCACCCTATATGGCTGCCAGTAACCAATATGTTTTTAACGTACAAAGCAAAGCTTTAAGTATAAAGGAGTTTTATGCCAACATTGAAAGAAAAAATCCAGATTTTTGCTATGAGCTGTAAAGCCCTGCATAAACAAGTTTTATTCAAGGAAAATTTACGCACATTGAAAAAAAAAGGAATTTTAACAATTTTTATATTTAAGTGAAGACATTCGGCACAGATAATTTTTAAATCGTTCCGCGTCTTCCAAAAAAATCCTATTTTATTGCTTTTGCTATTTTTAGCAGCATATTTATAATGTTTGAAATGTTGCACCTACCACTGTGAGCAATTCTGAAATGGGCAAAATGAATAATTTTCTCCTTTACATGATCTCTTTAGAAAATCAAAAACAATAACCAACAAATTTTATCATATTGCACCTTGAATGCAAGAGAGTCACAAGTGCATAAATACTGTATTGAATGTAATAGAGCCAGAAGTGCCAAACATATTTGTTTTTCAAATTTAAATGAGCAAAACAAGAGAAACAGCATTCCAAATTTTCGCACTTGCATTCAAGGTTCGATATGCACAATTGTGTAAATTAATAAACTAATCCTATTCTTTCCTTCCAATAACTTTTATCAATCTTTACACAGCAGTAAACATTACAGTATTGCACTCAAGATGTCTATAAATCTATATATTTCTAGGAAGATTTTAAAAAAAAGAATTGCAAAAAGTAAACATTACACTTGTATTTTACACATTTATATTTTTATTTACAATCATTTTACACTTTCATTTATGAATTTTTTATGTTTGCATTAAACTTGCACGAAGATTTCTTCCTCCATCCCTATCTTTGGCAAGAATAAGCCATTTTTTGGTTATATCCTGAATTTCTACTTCTGTTGCTGCTGAAAACATGATATTATTTCTCACAGCACCTACAAAAAAGAAATCAATGTACAACTATTAATTTACAACAATTATATATAAATCATACATTGATTTCAAGAGATAAATCACTCAACAAATTTATAAATTCCGGGCAAGTTTCTGAATGGAAATTCTTTGGAACCATTCAAATGCCCAAAAGAAAATTAACCAGATTATTCTGGGATGTGAAGTACTGGTCTCTGCCTTCATACGTTTCTCAAGAGAAGGAGGGGGGAATTAGTTTTTCCTTCCCAGGAGGTGCCAAAAGGAATCATCGAACCAAATATGAAAATTAAAAATAATAACGCACAAAATTCAAAATCCTATCCCTTTATATTAAGTTCAAAACCCTTAAAATTTGAAGTAAAATTTTTTCTGCATTATATTCAAATGTTCCTCCCTTTACCCCCCTAAAAATGGAACATGAATGATCATACTTGCAATAGCTTGGAAATGTGTGAGACTGTAGTCAGATTAGACAAAGTGCTTTATAGATTATCTATAAAGTAGATAAAACTTTCTCTTTAGTTTGGCAAGATAAAAGATTTTGCTCAAGAGTTTAATCTGAAATCCACTATCAAACTGTAAAGATTTGACAGGTATGCCCATCATCAAATGCAAAAATTTTTGAGGGATAACAAGCAATAAAACTATTTACGATACAGAACATTCTAAAGCAATATCCTCTAACATTTTCTGAAGTAACAAATTTGCCACAGAAACCCAGATAACACACACACATATATAAATATATATATATGGCATCAGACATCCACCATAACCATCAAGAAAGTACAAAATAAAGAATTAACAAAAATCAACTTGTTTACGAGATTGAATGTTGAAAATCCCAATTTCACACTCCTAATTCCCTTCCAATGACATTTTAGTAGAACGCACCTTGCTGAGAATCCTGCAATGCCACTCAGAAAATCACACTGAAAGAATGAAAATGGATTAAATGCATGATTTAATACTGTTCTTTAATATAAAATTTTGATGATTCCATAAGATACTTTAATAATATTTAAAAATACAGCATCCTCCTTAAATAAATTGAAACCTGTTGCTATTATCACAATATTGGAAGAGATATTGCCCCAAACGTGGAAAAACAACTAGATTTTGAAAAAATTGTAAATGGCCAATTTCGAGCGGAAAAAAATCTTAATTTGTTAGATAAACAGAAATAATCAGTTAAAATATTGTTACCCACAACTGATATGAATTAAATGAGAAGCTAACAGTTTGTGTACAAGAAGAAAATGGAAAAAAGCAAAATTTATTCATCTTGTTGAATGATCTGTCTGTAAGTTGCATGTGAACGAACAGATATTTTAATTTTTGGGTAAGAGAAAATTTTACATATATGTTATATATTCTTGTTCGTATAAACAAGGCGAAGCTTTAAAAAAGTTTTAATGTTATACACACAATGTTGGAAGAGAAATTGCCCCAAACAACTTAGAAAAACAACAAAACTTGCTTAGAAAAACTGGATTTTGAAAAGATTGAAAATGGCCAATTTCGAGGGGGAAAAATCTTAATTTATAAGAAATACAGAAATTAACAGTTATAATATTGTTACCCACAACTGATAGGCCCAGAAATAATCTGTATTTGACTGGTCGAGAAGGCTAAACTGTTGAAGACGATGCGAGAGCGTTTGTTGACATTCCATCGGAGAGTAGAAACTGGAAAAGATGGTACGAGAGCAATTGTTTACACTGTCCAAAATTATCAACAATTTTTATTATGTATGCGTGTGCAAACTTCTTTATACACAGAGAGTAAGTAATTATTCTAGAATGAATATATTGTTTTGCACTGAGAATGATAATTATTCAATCATAGGTTTTGTGTTAATGTTATACCTACTGTAGCTTATGAATAGCAACTTTAGTATATCTAACTTTCAAAAATGCGTCATAATAATTTTATTCATTTAATAAACATACCGTAAAAAATAAAATTAATAAAGATAATTAAGAATAAAATTGATAATTACATTTTTTCCCAATGAAAGATGGTCAAATCTAGCAATGTCAGGTCGAGTAGTCGCAGCCATTGAAGTTGAAGTTGAAAATACTTTCGAACGACACAACACAGGGTCGTTGACTAATCAAATTCGACTAACAGTGATTTCATGCATTATCCGATATCGGAACGATATCTATATGCCGTGAATTTCCGATCGGCAAATTTTCATCGGAAATACTGCTCTTAAACATATCATTTTCCGATCAAATTTACCAAAACTTAAACCGGTTCTCGGATACTGATCTAAACGATATGGTCTCGAAGATACTGGATCAGTTTCCGATGAATTCGATGGAAGGCCAGGAAAAAAACGATGAGTTCATGCTACTAGAGCAAATACAGCACAAAAAAAATTTTTAAGATCTTTTATGTATTTACAATGTGAATTCTATTTTTTTATGAAAGAAAAAATCGTTTGAATATCGTCATTCTCATAGTTGGAATTTATATATCAAAATTTTCAAAATAGCCATTTCATACTAAAACTTATTTGCAGATTTGTACGTAGTAAATAGATAAAATATAAATTCTCAGAATAACCGTTCAAAACTAAACTTCAGTTTTGACTGAAAACTGAAAGAAAAACTGTCAGTTTTTTCCTAAATTAAGTCTAGTTATTTCAAAATCTTTGAGAATCCTTGCCACGAAACTGCTGAATTCTATCTAACGAACTTATTCATTCAATGTGACGGCCCTTCCCAAAAGGAAAAATAAGAAATTTTGTGGGTTGAACTTGTTCATTAATTAAAATGGCTTACAGAAAACTATTTAAAATTGTTTGTATTTAAAAAGATAGCGAGTATTTTTCCCAACTGTTTGATTTTCCAAGGCTTTCATTTTTTCACAACATCTGAAACATCATTATTCATTTGAGAGAACCTAATTATTACTCTTAATTGATAAATATTGTTTTAGAGTAGATTCACTAGTACCTGGTTAGAGTCGTTCCGAAGTCGAAAATAGAATTAAAGAATGTTGGCGTATTTCTCTTTGGTAATGGATTGTGCATGTAGCTTCATAAACAAAAGATGTTGAAAGCGTGTCAGCCAGCCCTTAATTTCAATGGAAAATGGAAGCTAATTATATCAAAAATGTGCCGGGTAAAAGCCTTAGACTTTTAAAAGGAATTATGGATGTAGTTCGAAAACAACTTTGAGGATAAAGAGATTATAAATTGGGTTTTGAAGATTTATCTAATTTTGAAAGATTCTGAAGAACAAACGGTTTATTCAAAGATCTGCTGTGGTTTTATAATGATGATTAACTAAATTAGACTTAAGTTAAATTTACATGGAAATTAAAAATGCTATTCTTGACTTCAAATTACTATCTCAAAGATATTTTTGATTTTTATATGTTATTAATATTAATTACTATAAAGTTATGAAGCTTCACTTCTTTTGATTGAAATCGCGAGATCTGTCATTTTATTCTTTTATACAGATGAATGTTTCTGTAGATGGATCCTATGTGTTATCTTTTAAATATTTATTTTGAATTAATAAATTATAATGAAATTAATCTTCTTTTCATCATTTTCGTCCTTCAGTTGAAAAAGACAGATAGAAAAGTAAAGAATAAAAAGTATATTTCTTATGATAACAACATGATAGTTTTTACACATATCTGTAAAATTTTAACAAAAATATTTAACGTATTTTAAATAATAGTTGAAATTGTGCAAGTTTTATAGCCACCAGTCAGTTTAAGGTGACCAGGGACCTTCAAAATCAATTTTTAAAATTCTCAAATATTCAATTTGATACTTTGCAAGCATAAAGCTCATAGGAGCGCTTTATAAGACAACACACAAAATTTCATTGCAATAACATTTATTTATTTTTGAGTTTGGGTATAAATGTAATTTCAATAAGAATTAATGGCCTCTATGATAAATGATTCAGGCGCTTCAATTTTGGTTCGAAATTCAGTATATTTTATATAAATATAGAAACATATATGGAGAAGAATTTTTGTCATTTATATAGAAGTTCTTTTGCTATTAAACTGCAAAAATTCTTTCCCATATCATGTAGTGGGCATATATTTTTACAAAATCAATAGTTTCGCGTTATTATGTTGGTTTATTTTGAAATTCCTTTCTGAAAAATAAAAAAATAATCTCGGTTTTTGATTGAAAAGGGTTAGAGTCACTAATAAAAAAAAATAAAGTGATTTCGAATAATTTTGGATAGACAGGAACGTATATCATATACTGGCAATTAATTGTTACAAAAAATTACATTTATACCCATAACTCAAAAATGAATAAATATATTGTAATGAAATTTTTTGGGTTGTGTTCTATAGTGCTCTTATGAATGTCTGCAAATTGATTAGTTTATAATAAAAAAGAAACGCTTTTGAAGGTCTATGGTCGCGTTAATTAAGCAATATAACTGATAATTATGGTCTTTTATAAGAATCGTTGTTTTGACTGTATTTTAAAATTTGTTTAAACTCATTGAAAAAAAAGTAATAATTTATCTTTTATTTACTCAAAACTTTCAGAATTTTAGTCAAACCTGCACCTTATGCCGTTCAAAGAAATTAGCTAAATCTTAACGGCAGTTTTTTCCAGTGATATCATTAATCAAGAATATTGTGATACTAATCTGCCTGTTTTCTAATCCACTCATAGATAGTTTAGACTCATGGTCTACTGTGTATCTGGTTGTGCAACCGACTAGAATATTGCTAATGTAGGAAGATAAAAATAGGTAAGTCCATTGGCTGTTGACAGGCACCACTGAATTTATCATGTAATGATATAAAAAAGGAAGAAGGAAAATACATTGAAATCTCCACTTTCAAATAGACTTGTAAAATTTGAGTGCCCGTAAATTCAAGTTAAATTTGTCTTGAGGGGGGGAGGACACACACACACAGGGAGTGTATTAAATTAATATTATGTCCATTAATTACATAAGGCTACAAAAAAATTGTGGTTCCTCTAATTTTTTTAACCCTTAAAAGAGTGTTATTTCCCTGAGGTGAATTAGGTACGGAAAGTTATTTGCGAAAGCAAAGTAGTTAGAAGACGAATGGGGAGAAGCTCATAAGCAATGGCTGGGTTTACAAGTTTTTACTCGATATCTGAACCCTTAAATGCCCAGCGTTGACTTTAAGAAGCATACCCAATTCTGTCTTCTAAAATCTTGAGAATAAGACTGAAGCTCCAATGCCTGCCAATAGAATACATACTGAAATTTTTATTAAATCAAATTGTGCGGACAAAATATAGAAATACGGTTGAACCGCGATATAGCGAACCCGGGATATAACGAACCCTTTGTTACAGCGAACCTTTTACATGATCCTAACTGAAGCCCTATGTTAATGTATTTTCATATTTTTACAACGAACAGCAAACGCTAGAGACTCGGTTATAGCGAACTGAAAATTTCTAAAACTTAAAACTGTTCACTTGCCCAAAGGGACATTCTTTACTAATTGTGCTCAAGTCAACCCAACTTTTACAAGAGTTATCCGTTTTGCATGAAATACTCTGGTCCAGAGACCACATTCCTCGACTATTGTACCTTTGTTAGAGTCGGTGATAACCCCATAAGTGAGACAAAGGAACAATAGGCAAAACTCTTTACAGTTTCTATCTCCCCTCCTCCCCCTTGTGGACACCTGGCCTTGTTTCAACCAAGGAAGGGGGAGACTTTCTGGTCAGATGACCTAGGAGCAATCACGTGTTTTCTCTGCAATTTTAGTTTAATTGCTTGTCATTCTGTGAACTTTGCAGTGACCATGGCTAACGTTGGCAAGCGAATTATATAATACTTTATTTGTCCTCACCATGGCTAACGTTGGCAAGCGAATTATATAATACTTTATTTGTCCCTAATTACTAATGAAAATATTATTTTATTAAAAACTTTATTATTATACAAGTAATATCTTAGCATATTAGGGCATTTTTTTGAAAATACGTATACAGCGAACCTCGGTTAAAACGAACTTCTGAGTCGGTCCGTTGAGGGTTCGTTATAACGGGGTTTGACTGTATATTGATATTTTTCACTTGAGGCTGCATTTTTTGGCTTTTTTCAGAGAAGAGATAATACAAAACTTTATTCTACAATGCAGAAGGAAATTCCTTATCCGTATTATTATTTATAAAGGTTCATCTGTGTTTGACATTATATAATTTTAAGAAGGAAATATTTTCTGAAATAAAGTCGCGTGTTGTCAGCTGGTATCGAATTGTTTTTAGCCATAAACCATACTTAAAACAAAATAGGATTTTTAATGTATTTTTCTATGTTTTATTCAAGTTTATCCATGTTCTATTTATTTTTGAACAGAGGACATTAATATTTTTAGAAAATTCTGAGTTTTGTTGGTTCAGTTTTCCAATAATGAAAGCAAATGCTCCTTTGGCAGTTTCAAAGTCGCGTTTCGAATGCATAGTTTTTCTAGACCAATTTTTAAAGGCTACAAGACTACTACGATTGTAATCAGAGTTTCAAATTCTGCATTAGCCAAAATTTGTTGCTCTTTAATATGAACTAATGTTCCATAAAAAATAACGGTTTTTAAGACATCATTTAATTTTATTATGGTTCATAATTTTATGTATATGTGCGTTTGTTCCCGAGAATTCCTGGGATTCAAGTATAATTCACGGAAATACAAAAAGTATGAAAATCTTACTATTTCTCGGGAACCCAGGTTCCTGAGGAAGTCGCCCTAATAGATGGGTAATTTGTTTGGATTTAAAAATAGTTGTAATCGCTCTTGTAACGTTACCCATAAGTGACTGTGACTGACGTCGGAGACATCGCCCTCTGAAGCTTTTGAACTTTATTTGAGACCAAGCAATTGAGCTCACTGCGTCCCTCTAACAATGCTCCCCTTTAAGATTGTTCCATTTCTTAAATTATTTTTGTAAACTGTCTGAATGTAACGTAAACCTTAAATAAATAACTGTTACTCTAATTTGGACTATATACTAAACCCATAAACCACCCCTACATTGTTAACTTTCTCATGGGTCGGCGGGAAAAAGGGTAAGGTGTGTTACACGAAATATTCTTGTTCATTGAGCCTTTTGGATAGCACCCCGAAGAATACCACTGGATAAGCAGGGAGTGGTCTCGGAAAAAGAAAATAGTTGTAGAAGAAAGAAATGATATTTGTGATCCAATAGTCAGACGTGACACAATCACCTTGCCTCCAACCTTTTACTCTTCCATAAACACATTCACCTGAGATGGCTCAAAGCCCACGTCGGTTATTTAGGCAATGAATGCGCAGACCAATTACCAAATGAAGACATCATAAAAGGTGACCCTTTCCTTCTCCCTAAGCCACTTTCCTACCTGATATCCGAGATAAGGTCAGCTGCTTTAAGCATCTGGCAAGGCAACTGGGACAACGGAGAAACTCACCGCAGTACAAACGATATTGCGCCTAGTGTTTTAAACAAGCCAGTAGGATGGAATAGGGAGCAGATAATGTTCGTTACAGGACACAATCCCTTCCCTTCATACCTTCATCGCTTCAATCTTCGAACACATGACAACTGCTCGTGCGGGGAAAA
>BGPR01019936.1:12255-28505 GCA_013235015.1 Araneus ventricosus
AGCTTTATCTGGGTTTAGGTGAAGTTTCGAAAGTTGGAAGCTCTGTTCCACAAAGTCCCGCTGGCCCGGAACAACAACTCCTGGAAGCTTTATCTGGGTTTAGGGAAATTTCGAAAGTTGGAAGCTCTGTTCCACAAAGATTCCTACTGTATACAGGGTTCCCACTTATATCCGTTACACCCCCTTAACCTCTAAACGGTGACAGCTTAAGCCATAAAGTTGGTGTCTAGGTATGGTAAAAAGGCTATGCGCTACTCGATGAGACAACTTACAACGCCATCTATCGGCAAATTTTAATTAGAGGTCGTATCTCGTAAACGGTGAAAGATACGGGAAAAAAGTCAATTAGAAAGTTGTAGAGCACTCTCGATTTAGTACGAAATATATACCTTGCTCACATTAATACTCAAAACAGAATGCAAAGAATGAACATTTGTTTGGTCACGATTTCGAAAATTGTCACGTCATAAAGAATGGAAGAAAGAAACTGAGACACGTCCCTGTCTTCTGGATCATTTATTTACATTGCTCAAAATTTTCGCCGTTAGCCACTATACACATTTGCACTCTTGAATGGATTTCTCTCCTCGCTCGCGTTTCACAACGCCATAGCATTGAAAATCATAATCAAATAAATGTTCATTTAAGTACTGTGAAAATTAAGCATCTAATATAAAGTTCTTGTTAAAAGATTTGTTGAATCATGAATCGAGTTATATATGGACCACGCATTTATAAGACTTTTAATTCAAGTATGCGATTTCAATTAATTATAAATTATTATATTTTTCTTTTCTTTCAGTGGCTTGTGTTGCGGAATGTTGTTTTATAAAACATTTTTTTCCAGATGAAAATATGTAAGGCGTTGGACATACTAATACAAGTTAGAAAAACTTAAGTCACTAAATTAGTGAATTAAGGATTTTTTTAAATATTTACGGATTGTAATACACATCTGCCTCTCACCCACCAAGTAGTCTGTGACAACTGTAGTTCATAGTAAATAGAACACTATGAACGACCGAATGACAGCTAAATGATATAATACGTGCTTCTATGCATTTCTATAAAAAGAGTTCCATGAAATTAAACTACGTTCATTTTTAAATAAAGAGTTTCATTACACGGAATATAAATATTATATCGATATGCCATTTATTTACAAGACTATTTGAAAACCGTAAGGTAAAGGTAAAAGTAATACATACATTACAAATTGTGAGAAGCTTCTGTAAAGATGTAAAAGCGACTTAAAATAGTATAAATAATATACTTAGCTTTTACTTTCACTATTTCTCTTTCTAACTGATTCATCCCCCTTGGTCATGCACGGTGACCATAAATTACGAATAGTAAATGTTGGGAAGGAGAATTTTTAACAAATTACTACTTTATCTTTTTTTCTATTATAATATATTAAATGACAAATAAAAAAAAGAATAATCTAGGACATTCAATTCAAATTCGGGGCAGACCCAAGAAAATTAAATCAAGTTAACTTTCATAAATTAACTATTTACTTCGAAATGATATCTTCTACTTTTTAAATCTGGCATAAAGATTCCAAAATTCGAACTACCCCAATAAACCCGAGACGTCTGGTCACTTTAAAAGAACAAACGTTATTTTCTCTCTCTAATCTAAAAGCTGTGATGGAGAAATTTTAAATATTTTTTTTAAAAATTAAAGCTGGTTTATCTTTCTTTTATTATGAACTATTTACTAATAATTAAAATTAGAAACAATCCGCGGCATTATATTCAAATTGGGACAATTCGGGATAATTTTTTTTTAAATTCTGAGTAGACATCCTGTGCGGCAGTTAGCCTGGAATGCCTTAAAACTAACGAATACAATATGTATTCGTTGATTCGAAGCTCTGAGTTTCGTTATTACATTCTAGAATATATATAGAGAGAGAGAAGGGAAAAAAAGATAGAGATGGGAGACATACATATTTCATTTTAAGTAAAACGATTTGCTTCGTAAAATCGAGAATTCCTGGAATCTCTGCTTGCTTTGGTTACGCTACATCTCGAAGAAAACTAGTTTCGTTCAAAGAATAAACAGAATAGATTTGCGATACTCTCGTCCTCAGATGCTGCGAAACAAGATTAAGCTTTCTCGATAAACGAGAATTCGTAACTGTATAAACAAGCAGGGAACCGAAAACGCACCAAAAAAGCAAAATTTTCAATTACTGTTGCGCGGGCGGAGCGCAGAGATTCCAAAACTATATTTCATCGAAAGAACAAAAATCCTCTTTCGCTTTGAAATCGTCTGCATTCTTTTCCCGCGAAAGAGCATTTCTCCCATAGCACAGCTTCGCGAATAGCTTCTGTCTGTTTTAGATGTAAAAGCGCAGACGATTTTTTTCCCGGAGCGTCGTAGGGGTTGTCTGGGATTCCCCTCCTGTGCCATTACCTCCCCCCACCCCGCATCTGGCCTTTGCGAAACACAAAATGAGCGTTTTTAGACCTGAAGGACAAGTTTTATTTGCTCAGAAACCCATTAGCGAACTGCTAAGTGAAAAGAAAATATCTGACCGGCAAAACTGTTCGTGAAATTTCAAGGTTTCGGCAACGGCGGGGTTTCCTGCGGTGGAGTCACCGTCTACGGTTGAGCTACATAGACTGCCATAATATTATTTACCCCTCCCTCATCGTGTTTGACTTAAAAAAATTTAATGTTTTCTCTGCATACCGCTCAGATCTGAACCGGGTCTGAAATCTAGACCAGTGGTTCCCCACCTTTTTTACTCGCGTACACTTTGATTTGTCTTTTTATTTTTGAGTACCCTCTATTATTATGTTCTCCCAACCAGACCTTTTTTCACTCGCGTACACTTTGATTTGTCTTTTTATTTTTGAATACCCTCTATTGTTATGTTCCCCCAACCAGACCTTTTTTCACTCGCGTACACTTTGATTTGTCTTTTTATTTTTGAGTACCCTCTATTGTTATGTTCCCCCAACCAAACCTTTTTTCACTTGCGTACACTTTGATTTTTCTTTTTATTTTTGAGTATCCTCTACTGTTAAGTTCCTCCTACCATTTTAATACAATGTTTCTTTTATGTATTGTCGAGTATTCTGTAAGTTTCGTACAATTCAAAAGAAAACTGCATGTTATAATAAAAAAACATGCGGAGTTTGAAATTTTCAAATTGATACGGACTTTTACTTATATTCTGATAAATATTTTTATTTTCTCACTTTGTTTCCTAGTAATCTAACTGCATCTATTCAAAGTGGCAGCCTTTACATTTGGTATGCTAAACAGTCATATCTACGGAGACGAAATATGTGATATGTCCAGAACAAATCCTACTCCAGTCTTTTGAGAAGATTGAATTACATATGGATTATTAATTATTTCCTCTTAAAGAATATTTGGGGAGAAACAAATCCTGAAAAAACTTTTGAAAATTCCTATTACCTTTTATCTAACATACAGTAGAGTCTCGATAATTCGAGTCTCGATTGTTCGAGTTTTCCATAAATCCGAGTTAGTGAAAAAAATCAGTTTAGCTCCCAAATAATGACCAACACATGAAAGAATTACTACATCTGATTTTTATCGTTGCTCGACGGGTCATATGTCCACTGCTCACCCAGAAGCCACCTGCAGAAATGCCCCCTCCCAAAGAAAACGGGATATATATAAGATCGATATATAGGAGCGGTGTGTTTAAACAAAAAACAATTGACAATTATTTTAAGATATAATTAACCTGTCGCTATCAGCAGCAATGTAATAATATATAAGTACATTTTTCATTTAAATATACTACACTGAAATTTAAAAATTACTTTGATTTCCATTTATCTAATTATTAAATTTTATGATTTCGATAATTCGAGTTTTCGATAGTTCGAGGTAGCCCCGGTCCCTTCCACCTCGAATTATCGAGACTCGACTGTATATATAAAAAATATCTGCTTTATTTATGACAGTACTCCATTTTAATTAAAATTGTTCAGAAAAATTAATGCAGAGCAAGATAAAAATAGAAAAATGCCATCGTTAAAAAAGAATCCTAAATTAGAACTCAAGTACCTTAATTATATATAAATACATGATTATATTCTTAAAAGAGAAAAAAAAATGAAATAAATGGAACATTATGTAATCCGCATCTATAGAAGAACAAATGCTCCCTCTTCATTACATCTTTTTTTCTCCTAGATTTGTATTGAGGACGAGAGAATCCTTCCTTCGTGTTTATTTTAATTGAATGAAAAACCGCGTTCCATGCAACTAGAGGCGAGCGCATCCGAGTTGAGTTATCCGTCTTCCGCTCAGACGATAATAAGGTTCTTGTTTCTCCCAAACAGAACAAATTCTTGATTCGGTTTTCTATTTATGGAATTTTCTACATGAGGGACACTTTCAGGAATTTCTGCGCGTTCCAATTAAGAGGGGATTTTCTTTCCGAACTTCTTTTATTTTCCTTCTGTTTCTTGGCAAAACTGTAACCGCGAAGCGTGGGAAAAGACCCCATTTGTCACGTTAATTACTTCATTCTTCGATGTCGCTTGTTTCCCTAAGTTTCTAAACTCTCTTTGCTTGCGGTTTCGAATTTATTTATGGAGCAATTAGAGCATCATTAACTTTTTTTCGTCTGCAATAACTTGGTATTTGAGGACTAGTTCTATAGTTTTTCTTTTTTTATTTATTTTTGCTACATAATTTGATAAGAAAAACTAAGCGAATGTCCGGCAAATTAATTTTTAACCGTTCAACCTAGTATAAAAGACACCAATAACTGACTATACTTCTTTAAAAATTTGTGAACATTCCGAATACCATACATTTGCTTCAATACCAGAAAATTCATCGTTTGTGTGGATGAACTTAATAATTTAGATAAGTAATCAGGTGGCATGGACAATTCGTGAATTTTGAAGATGGACTGTTTCAAGTTAGTGAGGTCGGTTATGTGGATGGACTTAATAATTTAGATAAGTAATCAGGTGGCATGGACAATTCACAGGACCAGGGAAATAGAAGGGCTGGTTCATACCTTTGAAGTTTTACAATTGCCGAAAAGAGTGGGGAAAACCAGTTTTGACGTCACTACGCTGGCAGAAAGCTTGTGGGGTCCGAGAGCGTCCTCTTCCGTTTCTTTAATTCTAAGCTATTTTTTAATGTGTTGTTCTGTGGCGACCCACTTCGTTCGGTTACGTATTGCTCCAAATTTTATTCAGATTCGGACATACTGAAAATATATGATATGTTACCTTTGTCTTTTCGTTTTCCTGTAATAATTTGGCTTTTTATTAGAGACAGTATAAGTGGAATGCTCTCATAAGAGATGAAATATATACTCATAAGACTTGAAATATCTTCCCGTTATCTTGCAATGTCAAGTTGACACTCAGGAACTACGGAGTTTTTTAAAATTTTATTTTGATTTAAACCAGTAGGCGATTTCTTCTTATGCCATCCATGTAATCGCTTGGCCTAAGTGATCAATGCGTATTTTTACATAATATGATCTTACAGCACATTTCGAGATCAAATTTTTTATTCAGATTCGGACATACTGAAAATATATGATATATTTACACCTTTATGCTTTCGTTTTCCTGTAATAATTTGAGTACGTAGAGACAGTATAGTATTTCTCTCATAGAGATGTCTCTCATAAAGACTTGAAATATCTTCCCCGTTATCTTGCAATGTCAGTTGACCTCGGAACTGCATCAGGTTTTAAAATTTATTTTGATTTAAACCAGTAGGCGATTCCTGCTCACCATCCATGTAATCGCTTGGCTAAAGTCAATGCGTATTTACATGTATATAGATCTTACCTTTTTACATTTCGAATCCAAATTTTATTCAGATTCGGACATACTGAAAATATATGATATGTTACACCTTTGTCTTTCGTTTTCCTGTAATAATTTGAGCACGTAGAGACAGTGACAAATAAGATACTCTGGAGTGAAACCTCCTACTCATAAAGACTTCCCAAATATCTTCCCCGTTATCTTGCAATGTCAAGTTGACACTCGAACTGCATCAGGTTTTTTAAAATTTTATTTTGATTTAAACCAGTAAGGCGATTTCTTATGCCATCTGCATGTGTAAATCGCTTGGCCTAAAGTGATCCAGTAAGTATTTTATGTATATGATCTTACCTTTACATTTCGAGATCCAAATTTTATTCAGATTCGGACATACTGAAAATATATATGATATGTTACACCTTTGTCTTTCGTTTTTCTATCCTAATAATTTGAGCATGAGAGACAGTATAAGTGAATATACTCATAAGATGAAAACTCATATACTCATAAGGGCTGAAATATCTTCCCGTTATCTTGTGTCAGTTGACACTCAGCGGAACTGCATCAGGTTTAAAATTTATTTTGATTTAAACCAGTAGGCGTTTCTTATGCCATCCATGTAATCAACTTGGCCTAAAGTGATCAATGCGTATTTTACATGTATATGATCTTACCTTTACATTTTCGAATCCAAATTTTATTCAGATTCGGACAGCAACATCTATGATATGTTACACCTTTGTCTTTCGTTTTCCTGTAATAATTTGAGCACGTAGGGAGGCAGTATAAGTGAATGCTCTATAAGAGATAATATATACTCATAGACTTGAAAATATCTTCCCCGTTATCTTACCAATGTCAAGTTGACACTCCTTGGAACTGCATCAGGTTTTAAAATTTTATTTGATTTAAACAAGTAGGCGATTTCTTAATGCCATCCATATAATCGCTTGGCCTAAAGTGATCAATGCGTATTTTATGTATATGATCTCTTACCTTTACATTTCGGATCCAAATTTTATTCAGATTCGGACATACTGAAAACATATGATATGTTACACGCCTTTGTCTTTCGTTTCCTGTAATAATTTATTTTATTAAGAGACAGTATAGTAGATATACTCATAAGAATTAATCTCTGCTCATAAGACTTGAAATATCTTCCCCGTTATCTTGTGTCAAGTTGACACTCGGAACTGCATCAGGTTTTTTTAAAAATTTTATTTTGATTTAAACCAAGTAAGGCGTTCTTATGCCATCCATGTAATCCTTGGCTAAAGTGATCAATATGCGTATTTTACATGTATATGATCTTACCTTTTACATTTCGAGATCAAATTTTATTCAGATTCGGACATACTGAAGACATATGATATATTACACCTTTGTCTTTCGTTTTCCTGTAATAATTTTGAGCACGTAGAGATATAGTAGATATACTCATAACAGAGATGAAATATATACTCATAAAGACTTGAAAGTATATCTTCCATTATCTCTTGCAATGTCAAGTTGACACTCAGGAACTTTGCATCAGGTTTTAAATTTTATTTTGATTTAAAACCAAGTAGGCGATTTCTTATGCCATCCATGTAATCGCTTGGCCTAAGTGATCAATGCGTATTTTACATGTATATGATCTTACATTTCGAGATCCAATTTTATTCGAATTCGGACACTTTTGAAGACACATATGATATATTACACCTTTGTCTTTCGATTTCTATGTCATTGAGCACGTAGAGACAATTATAAATGGGCATATACTCAGAATGAAATATATACTCATAAGACTTGAAATATCTTCCCCGTTATCTTGCAATGTCAAGTTGACACTCGGAACTGCATCAGGTTTTAAAATTGTGTACGATTTAAACCATTAGGCGATTTCTTATGCCATCCATGTAATCAACGGCCTAAGAGTGATCAATGCGTATTTTACATGTATATGATCTTACAGCATTTCGAGATCCAAATTTTATTCCAGATTGGACATACTGAAAATATATGATATGTTACACCTTTGTCTTTCGTTTTCCTGTAATAATTTGAGCACGTAGAGACAGTATAAGTAGATATACTCATAAGAGATGAAATATATACTCATAAGACTTGAAATATCTTCCCCGTTATCTTGCAATGTCAAGTTGACACTCGGAACTGCATCAGGTTTTAAAATTTTATTTTGATTTAAACCAAGTAGGCGATTTCTTATGCCATCCATGTAATCGCTTGGCCTAAAGTGATCAATGCGTATTTTACATGTATATGATCTTACCTTTTACATTTCGAGATCCAAATTTTATTCAGATTCGGACATACTGAAAATATATGATATGTTACACCTTTGTCTTTCGTTTTCCTGTAATAATTTGAGCACGTAGAGACAGTATAAGTAGATATACTCATGATTGAAATATATACTCGCGAACTTGAAATATCTTCCCGTTATGCCTGCAATGTCAGTTGACGCACTCGGAACTACATCGGAGGTTTTAAATTTTATTTTGATTTAAACCAAATGAGCGGATTTCTTATGCTGCATCCATAACAATCGCTTGGCCTAAAAAAATTGATCAATGCGCATTTACATGTATATGATCTTACCTTTTACATTTCGAGATCAAATTTTATTCAAGATTCGGACATACTGAAAATATATGATATGTTACACCTTTGTCTTTTCGTTTTCCACTGAAAATAATTTGAGCGTAGAGACAGTATAGTAGATATACTCATAAGAGATGAAATATACTCATACTTGAAATATCTTCCCCGTTATCTCTTGCAATGTCAAGTTGACACTCGGAACTGCATCCATTTTTTAAAACACATTTTTGATTTAAACCAAGTAGTGATTTCTTATACCCTCCATGTAAGTAACGGCTAAAGTGATCAATGCGCATTTTACATGTATATGATCTTACCTTTTACATTTCGAGATCCAAATTTTATTCAGATTCGGACATACTGAAAATATATGATATGTTACTGCCTTTGTCTTTCGTTTCCTGTAATAATTTTGACACGTAGAGACGGTATATGATATAGATATGCTCAGAGATGAAATATATACTCATAAGACTTGAAATATCTTCCCGATTGTGCAATGTCAAGTTGACACTCAGGACTGCATCAGGTTTTAAAAATTTTTATTTTGATTTAAACCAAGTAGGCGATTTCTTATGCCATCCATGTAATCAGCATTAAAGTGATCAATGCGTATTTTACATGTATGATCTTACCTTTACATTTCGAGATCCAAATTTTTTATTCAATTCGGACATACTGAAAATATATGATATGTTACACTTTTGTCTTTTCGTTTTTCCTGTAAAATTTGAGCACATGAGAGACAGTATAGTAGATATACTCATAGAGATGAAATATATACTCATAAAGACTTGAAATATCTTCCCCGTTATCTTGCAATGTCAGTTGACACTCGGAACTGCATCAGGTTTTAGAATTTTATTTTTGATTTAAACCAAGTAGGCGATTTCCTATGCCATCCATGTAATCTCAACAGCTAAAGTGATTAATGCGCTTTACATGTATATGATCTTACCTTTTACATTTCGAGATCCAAATTTTATTCAGATTCGGACATACTGAAAAATATGATATGTTACACCTTTGCTTTGTCTTTTCGTTTTCCTGTAATTTGACACGTAGGAACAGTATAAGTAGATACTCATAAGAGATGAAATATATACTCATAAGACTTGAAATATCTTCCCATTATCTTGCAATGTCAAGTTGACCTCAGCATCCAAGGTTTTTTAAATTTTATTTTGATTTAAACCAAGTAGGCGATTTCTTATACCATATACTTAATCCTTGGCCTAAAGTGATCAATGCGTATTTTATGTACTTATGATCTTACCTTTTACATTTTCGAGATATTTTATTCAAAATTCGGACATGCGAAAATATATGATATGTTACACCTTTGTCTTTCGTTTTCCTGTAATAATTTAGTACGTAGAGATGATATAATGGTCTCTCATAAGGGAAGAAATATATATATATAGACTTTTAAAGAAATATCTTTGTTATCCTCTTACAATGTGTCAAGTTGACACTCAGGAACTGCATCAGGTTTTAAATTTTATTTTATTTAAACCAAGTAGGCGATTTCTGCCATCCATGTAATCCCTTGGCCTAAAAGTGATCCAATGCGTATTTTACATGTATATGATCTTACCTTTTGCATTCGAGATCAGAATTTATTCAGATTCGGACATACTGAAAATATATGATATGTTACACCTTTGTCTTTCGTTTTCTAGTAATTTGAGCACGTAGAGACAGTATAAATGAATATACTCATAGAGATGAAATATATACTCACTGGAGCTTGAAATCTTCCCAATTATCTTGCACCAATGTCAAAGTTGACACTCCTTGAACTGCATCGGGTTTTAAAATTTTATTTTGATTTAAACCAGAGCGATTTCTATCCATCCATGAATCCTTGGCCTAAAGTGATCAATGCTACATTTTACATGTATATGATCTTACCTTTTTTACATTTCGAGATCCAAATTTGTGCGATTCGGACATACTGAAAATATATGATATTTACCCTTCTTGTCTTTCGTTTTCCTGCTAAATAATTTGGGACACGTAGGAACCGTATAAGTAGATGTCTCATAGAATGAAATATATACTCATAAGACTTGAAATATCTTCCCCGTTATCTTGCACTGATCAATGTTGAGCCACCGGACGCATCAGGTTTTAATTTTATTTTGATTTTAAACCAAGTAGGCGATTTCTTATATACCATCCATGTAATCAGCTTGGCCTAGAGTGATCAATCGTATTTTTATATGTATATGATCTTACCTTTTACATTTCGAGATCCAAATTTTAATATTGCAATTCGGACACTACTGAAAGACATATGATATATTACACCTTTGTCTTTCGTTTTCCCGTAATAATTTGACGCTAGCGAACAGTATTACTTAGAGATGGAAATATACTCATAGACTTGAAAATATCTTCCCCGTTATCTTTAATGTCAAGTTCAGCACTCAGAACTTCACATCAGGTTTTAAAATTTTATTTTGATTTAAACCAAGTAGGCGATTTCTTATGCCATCCATGTAATCGCTTGGCCTAAAGTGATCAATGCGTATTTTACATGTATATGATCTTACCTTTTACATTTCGAGATCCAAATTTTATTCAGATTCGGACATACTGAAAATATATGATATGTTACACCTTTGTCTTTCGTTTTCCTGTAATAATTTGAGCACGTAGAGACAGTATAAGTAGATATACTCATAAGAGATGAAATATATACTCATAAGACTTGAAATATCTGCTCCCGTTACATCTTGCAGAATATCAGTGACACTCATGGAACCATCAAGTTTTTTTTTTAAAATTATTTTAGTTTTACCTTAAGTAGGCAATTTCTTATGCCATCCATGTAATCGCTTGGCCTAAAGTGATCAATGCGTATTTTACATGTATATGATCTTACCTTTACATTTCGAGATCCAAAATTTTATTCAGATTCGGTTGCATACTGAAAATATATGATATGTTACACCTTTGTCTTTCGTTTTTTCCTGTAATAATTTGAGCATGAGACAGTATAAGTATTGTAAGACTTGGAAATATCTTCCCCGTTATCATTGCAATGTCAAGTTGACACTCGGAACACCCATCAGGTTTCAAATTTTATTTTACTGATTTAAACCAAGTAGGCGATTTCTTATGCCATCCATGTAATCAACTTGGCCCTAAGTGATCAATAGTATTTACATGTATATGATCTTACCTTTCGAGATCAAATTTTATTCAGATTCAGGACATACTGAAAATATATGATATATTTACACCTTTGTCTTTTCGTTTTCCTGTAATAATTTGGTATGCAGAGACAGTATAAGTAGAGAATACTCATAAGAGATGAAATATATATATACGGGCAGAAATATCTTCCCCGTTATCTTTGCAATGTCAAGTTGACACTCAGGAACTACATCAGGTTTTAAAATTTTATTTTGATTTAAATAGGCGATTTCTTATGCCATCCATGTAATCCTTATTTCAAGTGATCAATGCACATTTACATGTATATGATCTTACCTTTTATTTCGAGATCCAAATTTTATTCAGATTCGGACATACTGAAAATATATGATATGTTACACCTTTGTCTTTCGTTTTTCCTGTAATAATTTGAGCTTTTGAAAGAGACAGTATAAAGAAATGAATATAAAGAGATGAAATATATACTCATAGACTTGTGAAATATCTTCCCGTTATCTTGCAATGTCAGTTGACACTGGAACTGCATCAGGTTTTGCAAATTTTTATTTTGATTTAAACCAAGTAGGCGATTTCTTATGCCATCCATCAAATGTCAACTTGGCTAAAATTGATCAATGCGCATTTTACATGTATATGATCTTACCTTTTTTACATTTCGAGATCAAATTTGATAAGATTCGGACATACTGAAAATATATGATATGTTACACCTTTGCTCTTTTCGTTTTTTCACTGTAATTTGAGCACGTAGAGACAGTATAGAGTAAACCTGCTCGCCGCAGAGATAAAACCATACTCTTAAGACTTGAAATATCTTCCCCGTTATCTTGCAATGTCAGTTGAGCCTCGGAACTGCATCAGGTTTTAAAATTTTTTATTTTGATTTAAACCAGTAGGCGATTTCTTATGCCATCCATGTAATCGCTTGGCTTTCAAGTGATCAATGCGCATTTTACATGTATATGATCTTACCTTTTACATTTCGAGATCAAAATTTTATTCAGATTCGGCGGATATACTGAAAAATATATGATATGTTACACCCTTTGTCTTTCGTTTTTCCTGTAATAATTTGAGCAGCACGTAGAGACAGTATAGAGTAGATATACTCATAAGAGATGAAATATATACTCATAAGACTTGAAAATATCTTCCCCGTTATCTTGCAATGTCAAGTTTGACACTCGGAACGCTACATCTAGTTTTAAAATTTTATTTTAGTTAAACCAAGTAGGCGATTTCTTATGCCATCCATGTCAACGGCTAAAGTGATCAATGCGCATTTACATGTATATGATCTTACCTTTACATTCGGAATCAAGAACTTTTATTCAGATTCGGACATACTGAAAATATGATATATTTACCTTTGTCTTTCGTTTTCCTGTAATAATTTGAGCACGTAGAGACAGTATAAGTAGATATACTCATAAGAGATGAAATATATACTCATAAGACTTGAAATATCTTCCCCGTTATCTTGCAATGTCAGGCAGCCCTCGGAACTACCTCCAGGTTTTAAAATTTTATTTTGATTTAAAACCTTCAGAAGTAGGCGATTTCTTAACTGCATCCATGTAATCGCTTGGCCTAAAGTGATCAATGCACATTTACATGTATATGATCTTACCTTTTACATTTCGAGATCAAATTTTATTCAGATTCGGACATACTGAAAATATACCGATATGTTACACCTTTGTCTTTCGTTTTCCTGTAATAATTTGAGCACATGAGAGACAGTATAATTAGATATATACTCATAAGAATGAAATATATACTCATAAGACTTGATATCTTCCGTTATCTTGCAATGTCAGAGTTGACACTCGGAACTGCATCAGTTTTAAAATTTTATTTTGATTTAAACCAAGTAGGCGGTCTTATGCCATCCATGTAATCCTTGGCCTAAAGTGATCAATGCGCATTTTTACATGTATGATCTTACCTTTTTACATTTCGAGATCAAATTTTTTATTCAGATTCAGGACATACTGAAAATATGATATGTTACACCTTTGTCTCGTTTTCCATAACAATAATTTGAGCACGTAGAGACAGTATAAGTGAATATGCACTTTTTTTTTTTTTTACTCATAAGAGATGAAATATATACTCATAAGACTTGAAATATCTTCCCGTTATCTTGCAATGTCAAGTTGACACTCGGAACTACATAAGGTTTAAATTTTATTTTAGTTTAAACCAAGTAGGCGATTTTCTTATGCCATCCATGTAATCAGCAGCCTAAAGTGATCAATGCGCATTTACATGTATGATCTTACAGCACACATTTCGAGATCCAAATTTTATTCAGATTCGGACATACTGAAAATATATGATGTATGATACCCACACCTTTGTCTTTCGTTTTCCTGTAATAATTTGAGCACGTAGAGACGAGCCTAAGTGGAATCTCTCATAAGAGATGAAATATATACTCATAAGACGAAAATATCTTCGTTATCTTACGTATGAAGTTGACACTCGGAACTGCATCAGGTTTTTAAAATTTTATTTTGATTTAAATAGTGGCATTCTTATGCCATCCATGTAATCGCTTGGCCTAAAGTGATCAATGCGCATTTTACATGTATATGATCTTACAGCACACATTCGAGATCAAATTTTATTCAATTCGGCCGGACATACTGAAAATATATATGATATGTTACACCTTGTCTTTCGTTTTTCCTGTAATAATTTGAGCACGTAGAGACGGTATAAGTGAATATACTCATAGAGATGAAATATACTCATAAGACTTAAATATCTTCCCGTTATCTTTGTGTCAAGTTGACACTCAGACTGCATCAGGTTTTAAAATTTTATTTTGATTTAAACCAGTAAGGCGATTTCTTGTGCATCCATGTAATCCTTGGCCTAAAGTGATCAATGCGTATTAGATATCCAATTGTTATTCAGATTCGGACATACTGAAGACATATGATATATTACACCTTTGTCTTTCGTTTTCCTGTAATAATTTGAGCACGTAGAGACAGTATAATTACGAATATATCATAAGAGATGAAATATACTCATAAGACCTTGAAATATCTTCCCGTTATCTTGCAATGTCGTTGACCTCGGAACTGCATCAGGTTTTAAATTTTATTTTTATTTTAAACCAGTAGGCGATTTCTTATGCCATCCATGTAATCGCTTGGCCTAAAGTGATCAATGCGTATTTTACATGTATATGATCTTACCTTTTACATTTCGAGATCCCAAATTTTATTCAGTTCAATGAGGGACATACTGAAGACATATGATACTCAACTACACCTTTGTCTTTCGTTTTACTGCAATAATTTGAGCACGTAGAGACAGTATAAGTAGATATACTCATAGAGATGAAAATATATACTCATAAGACTTGAAATATCTTCCCCGTTATCTTGCAATGTCAGAAGTTGACACTCATTCTCTGGGTTTTAAATTGTATTTTTTATTCCAAATAGTAGGCGATTTCTTATGCCATCCATGTAATCACAACGGCCTAAAATTGATCAATGCGTATTTTACATGTATGTGATCTTACCTTTACATTCAGTCCAAATTTTATTCAGATTCGGACATACTGAAAATATATGATATGTTACACCTTTGTCTTTCGTTTTCCTGTAATAATTTGAGCACGTAGAGACAGTATAAGTAGATATACTCATAAGAGATGAAATATATACTCATAAGACTTGAAATATCTTCCCCGTTATCTTGCAATGTCAAGTTGACACTCGGAACTGCATCAGGTTTTAAAATTTTATTTTGATTTAAACCAAGTAGGCGATTTCTTATGCCATCCATGTAATCAACGGCCTAAGGTGATCAATGTATTTACATGTATGATCTTACACACATTCAGTCAAGGCGCATTCAATTCGGACATACTGAAAATATATATTATGTTACACCTTTGTCTTTCGTTTTCCTGTAATAATTTGACACGTAGAGACAGTATAAGTAAAATATACTCATAAGAGGTGAAATATATACTCATAAGACTTGAAATATCTTCCCCGTTATCACAATGTCAAGTTGACACTCGAACTGCATCAGGTTTAAGAATTTTATTTTGATTTAAACCAAGTAGGCGATTTCTTATACCTCAATAATCAACGGCCTAAAATTGAATCAATGCGCATTTACATGTATATGATCTCTTACCTTTACATTTCGAGATCCAAAATTTTATTAGATTCGGACATACTGAAAATGCTATGATATGTTACACCTTTGTCTTTCGTTTTCTAATAATTTGTGGTACGTAGAGACGAATATAAGTAGATATACTCTAGAGATGAAATATATATAAGACTTGAAATATCTTCCCCGTTATCTTGCAATGTCAAGTTGACCTCGGAACTGCATCAGGTTTTAAGGTACATTTTAGTTTAAACCAGAAGTAGGCGATTTCTCTTATGCCATCCATGTAATCGCTTGACTAAAGTGATCAATACGTATTTAGCCTTATGATCACCTTTTACATTTCAGATCAAATTTTATTCAGATTCGGACATACTGAAACATATGATATATTACACCTTTGTCTTTCGTTTTCCTGTAATAATTTGGTACAGCGACAGAGTACAAGTAGATATACTCATAGAATTAGAAAGATTTTCTTAATATTTCACCAAAATAACAAAGCACACA